>CAVNYN010209829.1:0-57019 GCA_963692815.1 Nyctanthes arbor-tristis
GTGTCGTTACACCACAAGTACGAGATTGTGGAGAAAGGAGAGCTCCAAAATCACCCGAGAAATAGATAACTATCTCCTTGGCGTTACAGATTAAATACTAACGAACATTGGTCTGTTATGAGCATAATGGATGTGAGACCACCTCCCAATATACCTAGCAACTTATGGGTTCAGCATTAAATACATGCAATCATTATCTCCATGCAAACAGCAAATGTACACTATAAATAGAGGCAAAGAGAAGTAAGAAGAGGTTGGACACCCAACCCTCACTCTTATTGTCTTTCATACATTTACATTTACATACTTCCGTTTATTACAAACATTCCTGGCCTTTTCTGCATTTACTACATATACTGATTCGAATACAAATTTCCTGCAAATATAAATATTGTGTGTTGAGTCAAAAGCTAAATTTGGCATCAACAAACTCCATCATGATTAGTCACCAAGATTTAACGAATGTGAGATGCTGTTACACTACCAATAGGAGATTATACAAAAGGAAAGCTCCAAAATCACCTGATAAGTGAATAACGGTGTGACTGGCATTACGTTCTAAAGAGTAACAGACACCATGCTGTTAAAAGCATAAGTGATTCGAAATTACCTCCCAACCTACCGAGTAAATCCTAGTACTCTATGATTAACATATCTAACAAGATATGTGGTATTTCTCATCTATTTCATGGTAAAAAGCTCAACAATTTGTCATCACAAAGGTTTAATAACTAACATATATATACAAAAAGTAGAGATTGTGGAGAAAGGAGAGCTCTAAAATCACTCGAGAAATAGATAACTGCCCCCTTAGCGTTACAGTCTAAATACTAACGAACATCGGTCTGTTTTGAGCATAATAGATGCTAAACAACCTCCCAACATACTGAGCAACTAGTACAGGACCAAGATGAACATATCTAATGAGATTCTAACTTTTTCTCACCACTATCATGCCAATGTTCTCGACAAGTAGGCATTACAACGCTTTATTAAGTAACATCTATGTCAAAAGCATTGTCACATAGAGTTAGGGAAGCCCAATCAACCCTACATATTTTAATGAATGTGAGGTGTCGTTACACCACAAGTACGAGATTGTGGAGAAAGGAGAGCTCCAAAATCACCCGAGAAATAGATAACTATCTCCTTGGCGTTACAGATTAAATACTAACGAACATTGGTCTGTTATGAGTATAATGGATGTGAGACCACCTCCCAATATACCTAGCAACTTATGGGTTCAGCATTAAATACATGCAATCATTATCTCCATGCAAACAAGCAAATGTACACTATAAATAGAGGCAAAGAGAAGTAAGAAGAGGTTGGACACCCAACCCTCACTCTTATTGTCTTTCATACATTTACATACTTCCGTTTATTACAAACATTCCTGGCCTTTTCTGCATTTACTACATATACTGATTCGAATACAAATTTCCTGCAAATATAAATATTGTGTGTGTTGAGTCAAAAGCTAAATTTGGCATCAACAAACTCCATCATGATTAGTCACCAAGATTTAACGAATGTGAGATGCTGTTACACTACCAATAGGAGATTATACAAAAGGAAAGCTCCAAAATCACCTGATAAGTGGATAACGGTGTGACTGGCATTACGTTCTAAAGAGTAACAGACACCATGCTGTTAAAAGCATAAGTGATTCGAAATTACCTCCCAATCTACCGCGTAAATCCTAGTACTCTATGATTAACATATCTAACAAGATATGTGGTATTTCTCATCTATTTCATGGTAAAAGCTCAACAATTTGTCATTATAAAGGTTTACTAACTAACATATATATCGAAAGCATTAGAGATTTTGGAGAAATGATAGCTCCAAAATTACTCGAGAAATAAATAACTACCCGCTTGGCATTACTGTCTAAATACTAACGAACATCGGTCTGTTATGAGCGTAATGGATGCGAAACCCTCTCCCAACATACCTAGCAACTAGTCTAGGACCAAGATGAACATATCTAATGAGATTCCAACTTTTTTCACCGCTATCAGGCTAATGTGCTCGACAAGTAGGCTTTGTAACGCTTTAGTAAGTAATATCTATGTCGAAAGTATTGGGACATGGAGTTTGGGAAGCCTAACCAACCCCCTATATTTTAATGAATGTGAGGTGTCGTTACACTACAAGTATGAGATTTTGGAGAAAAGAGAGCTCCAAAATCACCCGAGAAATAGATAATTACCCGTTTGGCGTTACATTCTAAAGACTAACGGATATCGGTCTGTTATGAGTATAACGATGCGAATGGCCCTACCAACGTACTGAGCAACTACTACTAGGTCAAGATGAACACATCTAATCAGATTCCAAGATTTCCTCACTGATATCATGCCAGCGCACTCTAAATATAGGGAAGAGAGTGCTTTGTTAACTAACATCTACATCAAAAGCGTTGGGATATGGAGTTAGGCAAGCTCAACAGACCCCCCATGATTTAATAAAGGTGAGCTGTCATTACACTACAAGTATGAGCTTGTGGAGAAAGGAAAGCTCCAAAATCACATGAGAAATAGATAACTGCCTGCTTGGCATTACACTCTAAAGACTAACGGACATCGGTCTGTTATGAGCATAACGGATGCGAAACACCTTCCTGACAAATCGAACAATTGCTAGTGGCCCAAGATTAACTTAATGAATGAGATTCCAACTTTCTCTCACCACTATCATTCTAATGCGCTCAGCAAGGTGGCATGGCAACGCTTTACCAAGTAACATCTTTGTTGAAATAATTGGGACACGGAGTTATGGTACCACGATCAACCTACCAAGCTTTAACGACTATGGGATATTGCTACACCACATGTAGGAGATTACAGAGAAAAGTAGAGCTCCAAAATCCCCCGATAAATAGATAATGGCCCAGCTGGTGTTATTTTCTAAAGACTAACGAACATCGGTCTGTTATGAGTAAAAGTGATGTGATATCGCATCCCAACATAGTGACGAAGTCTACAGCGGTGCGATTGGCTTTACATTCTTAAGAGTAACGGAGGTCGAGGTGTTATATGCATAACTGATTTGTTGTCGCATCCAAACTCGTCTCGTAGCATCCAATTGCACCGATTGGAGGCCCTTGTAAAAGAGAGCTCCAAAATCCTCCTAAATATGTATAATGGTACTGTTGGTGTTATTCGTCGAACCATAACAACTATTTTTACGTTATGGACAGAAAACCACTTGGTATAATTAGTGGTTGCTAACATTGTTTCAAGCTAATGTTTTGCCTGTTTTACAGATTATTACATTAAAAGGGCGTACGAACACATTCAAAGAAATATTCGCTTGACCATTCCCTTGTGCTTCCAAGTCCATCCACCCTCGACTTTTTCTTCAAAAACAACATCATAACATACTGCAATCCACACTGTATCTGGAATATCTATGGCTACATTTAATGTAGAAAAATGATGTTAGTTCATGGCTTAACAATTATTTGCACATACTCGATTGTCTCTCTTTACACATAAAAGTAATGATTTATTCATGTCAAATATTGCTTTACATATTATTTATTTTCTGAAATTGTCAAATCAAATCTTACAATAAAGACATAGCTATATAGGATGAATTTGATACTAGGCAGTGTTTGAGTGGCAAAATAACGTGATTACTGCCATTATGTGTTCTATATAACAGCACTACTAGTGTTATGACGAGATTAAGTTACCAAAAGTGGCTTTTCACAAAAAATATCATACAGTCACTTTAAAAATAACTTAAAAAGAAAAATAATGCTATTAGTACCGTTATGTGTTCTGTATAACAGCCTTACTGGCGTCATAACGCGATTACATTACCAAGAGTGGCTTCTCACAAAAATAAATCATAGAATAACTTTGAAAAGGTAGTCTTGTAGACATTGTGGTGTAGGAATACCTTTGTCTCTTTCATATAGAACCAAAATAACTTTAAGCAAAATAACGCTATTAATACTATTATGTGTTCTATATAACAACACTACTAGCGTTATGACGTGATTAGTTACGATAAGTGGCTTCTCACAAATAACATACAACCACTTAAAAAAGGTAGTCTTGCAAAGATTGTGGTGTATAAATACATATTTTCTTCCATATAAAACCAAGATAACTTTAAAAGCAAAATAACAGTATTAATGTCGTTATGTGTTCTGTATAACAGCACTACAAGTGTTATATGACGCAACCAGTTACCAAGAGTGGCTTCTCACAAATAAAAATAATGCACTCAGTTTAAAAAGGTAACCTTGCATATATTGTGGTGTATATTTTCCTCTTTCTCTTCCATATAAAACCACTAGTGCTCCATTGATGCATACACTAAACATATTGGGGAACCCTTTATTTCCTCACATTTCTGCAAATAAAATGATGCTGGAGATGAACATTTCTTCATTAACTGAAGATCAGAGTAGAAATAGAAGATAGAAGAACTTTTGTAGAAGAGATGATGTACCAGACTCTAGCGTTCTTGACTACTTCTTGCTTGCAGAGGCGTTGCTTCTGGCCCATTTGTTTAGCTTTTCTCCAACCTTTTATTTTATATATTGAAGGGGTAAAATAGATATTTTGCATTGTATTTTATTATTATTTGAAGGAGGGGGCTATTTACCTAAAAATTTGTAATGGGGTGCTTTTTAAATAAACTTTTATTTTGACTAGGCTATTTGCAAAAAGACCATGTGGAAATATTTTGCCAAATAGCAAAACTCATAGCAAATAACAAGTTAGTCTCTGACTTTCCTCAAATGTTCAATATGATCCATGAGTAATTTACAAAAGAATAAGTTTCAGATGTGGTCCTCAACCTTTGCACATTGTATCAAGGGTAGTTTACAGCTAGCATCCCCAACTTTTCAACTTTGTTAAGATTACATCTCTAACCTTTAATTTTCATTCTGGTGGTCTTCAACCTTTCAAAATCGTTACACCTAAGTTCCTTCGGACGGAAATCGTCTATTCTACTGTCAATTTTGAGGGCATCTTCGTAAAATACAAAAAAAATTATTTTAATGTTTAAAAAAAGAGAAGGGAGGAGTCCCTCTTGCTGCCGGAGCGTTGCCATTTCAGGCCAAAAAAGGGAGGGAGGAAATGGCAGCCATCTTGGCTGCCATTTCCAGCGAAGAAAAGCCCATTTTGGCTGCCAAAGGGGGGAGAGTCTCCCTCATTTTTTGGCCGGAAATGGCAGCCAAGAGTACTGCCATTTCCGGCAAAAAAAATGGGGGAGTCCCCCTCCTCTGGTGTCGGAAATGGCAACCAGTCCCCCCTTCTTTTTTAATTTTTTTAAGAGTTTCTTTTTTTTATTTTTTAAACATTAAAATAATTATTTTTTTGTATTTTACGAAAATACCCTCAAAATTAAGGGTAGAATAGACGGTTTCTGTCTGAGAGACCTTAGGTGTAACGATTTTAAAAGGTTGAGGACCCCCAGAATGAAAATTAAAGGTTGGGGATGTAATCTCAACAAAGTTGAAAGGTTGGGGACGCTGGTTGTAATTTACCCTTGTATCAACTAAATCGCTATTCTTTTTTAACTTTATAGGTCACTGACGTTTCATGAATTCGCATAAAATCCCCGTGACCATCATTCTCCTTCTTTAAATAAAAGTAAAAAGAATTAAAAAACTAAAAAATAATAGAAAAAGAAAGAAGAAAATAATTTATGCTTCACCCCACTTACTTAGTTATCCAACCATACATCTAAATTGGTCACCCCCGTTTTGCTGTGTACTATTAGCATGGCAAGGGGAAAAAATGAGGTTTCCCTAAAAAATATTACTACTTGTATTTGTTATTTTTGGTGAGATTGTGGGTCAAGATTGGATAAGTAGTTATCTAAGTAGTGGAGAAAAATTACTTTCCTTTTTATTTTTAGGGTTAATTTCACAAATCGTTCCAAATCTTTGAGTTAAGAATCGACTCGGTCCCCAAGTTTTTCTCCACCTCCGGGGTCACCAATCTTTTATAAATTTACACAATAGGTCCTTCTGTCATTATTTCGTTAACTTTTCAACAAAATAGCAGTTATACCCCTTAACTTTTTAATCTTAAAAACAAAAGATTTAAAAATAAAATATTAAAAATAATAACCCCCTCCCCTCCCAAGACCGGCTGCCGAAAATGGCCGCTAGAATGCTGCCATTTCCGACAGCCAAAAAGGGGGGGGTGAATCCACCCATTTTCTACTGAAAATGGGTGGATGGATCAAGGTAACTCTTATCCCAAGAAATATCAAAAGGATTGGTTTTTGTGTCATACCAGGCCTACCTCTAAGATCTTGATGATTCTCTTTATCATTTTAGCTAATTTTCCTCCATTTTATGTGAATCTATTCCTTGCTTTGGTCGATATTGCTTTAAAAGTACTGAAATGTTTTTACCTTTTTAGTTCTCTTAGCATCTGGGTGTCTATTCAATAATTTGGTACTGAATTTTTTTCATCTACTGGGATGCGACTTTATAGTGTGAAATTGCAATGGTGTGATAACCAAAAAAAAAAAAAAGATAAAAAGTTATAAATAAAAAAAACTCCTATATTTGCAAATGCTTTCCTATTCTTGTTTATTTTCTAAATTCTCCTAGATATGGACATTTAAGATATGAGATAATAGATATATTCTGACAATTAGTCAGAAATATTCGAAGGTTATTGGTTCATTTGTCTCGTTTGGAATGTGATGTTGGTATTCTGGCCTTCCGGCTATGGAAACCGGTCCTAGTTCCTTACAGAGCCCGGTTTCCAATCATAGACTGACACATCATTTGGCACACACCACATGACAATATCTCATTGGAAACGGGGCTCCGCAAGGAACCCGACACTGGTTCCTTAGAAATTTTCAATATTCTAGTACCTTATCAATAATTGATTAGTCTAAATATTGGATTGCTATCCTTAATTCCTGGTGATTCTTTCGCAATTTTTAGCCGGTTCCATGTGCTTTGATAGTTCTTCTACCATGTGTTTGTGTATATGTGTGTGTGTGTGTATATATATATGTTTTTTTGGCTCTCTTAGCTCTTGTTCTTTTGAATTGATTTCAATTACAAGATGTAAAGAACGAATTTAACTTGGATTGAAACATTTCATGTATTATTTTTCTCCCCATATATTTTGTACTCTCTTGCTTAAATTTTAAGAAGAATTGATAGTTTGCTAGCACTGCCTCATTTTCGAAATGGAATTTTATTGATAATACCAATTATCTAAATTTTGGAACCTTTCAACAACTCTGGGGTGGTTTTAACATGTTTCCATTTATTTTGTGAGTGCTTCTGTCTGCTTTGTTGGATGTTACTCCCTCTAGTACTACTATTTGTTTTGAGAATTTGAATTGACCATATTTACTGGATTGATCAAGGGAATTTATGTGGGAAATAAAACAAATCTTTGGTTTTGATCTCGTAAAGGACAATACACTTAAGTTTATATTGGCAAAGGGTTAATACAAGCCACCTCCGAGGTCTTCAAAGTCACAGAAAGAACACAACATACTTTAATATTCCTTTCAGACCTCTATTTGATATCTAGAAGAACCAACTCACCTCGTGACATAACATAACATACATGAATCAGTTTAGAGACCCTTTTGATAATTCATCTCCCATTTTTCCTCACTAATTTTTTCACACTTTGCAGAACCACCTTTACGCCTCCCATTACTCTTTCTTGCACTCAAATTGCCTCACGAATTGCTAAATACCATTGTGCCTGCACAACTACCAACAAGGAAGAACACCCTGCACACCACCAATTAATCGTAACTTTAATATACTCAAAACCCCCCCCAATGAAGCTAGACTCCTTCTAGAATGTGAAAAACAATCTACATATATATATATATATTAAAAGGGAGTTGTCTAGCACAATTGATTAATTGTCTGGCCGGATTAGCTTAATTTTTCCCGCTTAAAGCCTGTCGGGCATCATAATACAATTTGCCCGACACTCATTGAATAAGCCAGATATGCTACTTCTAGTGGCTTAATTTAATTGATTTAGTTAGGCCTTACCTTCATCTCTCATCCAGCACATTGCTTATGACCTAATTCTAGATTGTTCATGACCTAATACTAGACTTTTCTAGATTTTATCCATGTGAAACGAAAGTAAAAAAAAAAAAAATTGAATGAAGAAGACCCCCCTTTTGAAAATTTGTTCTAATTATGATAAAAGTTTGTAGCCATCATCTTCATAGGGTACAATCAAATTTGGAGAAATAAAAGATTGGCGTTCCTTTTGTTTTAAAAAAAGGTCTATTAAATATAAAAAGTTTTATATATAGTTTCTCAAAAATTGAATTCTATTATTGAGAAGCATATTATTGAAATGTTAGAGAAGGAAGTTTGCTAAGATGAACATGTCACTCATGTATGCTCCTAGCTTGACTTCCCAATTCATCACCAAGAACTACCATGGCGAGATTGGAAGCGGATATGCGAGGGTATTGTCATTCGGTAAGAAGCTGGCGAAGGAGCCCAATTTCTTGAAAAATGATAATGCTGATATGGTATAGATGCCTTCAACCAAGCGCACGGTTGTGAAGACATCTTTTGAATATCGATATTTTGGTTGCTTTGTTTTGAGGGATATGCGTATGACTCCTATTGTTGGTGTCATTAAAAGTGTGACAAAGAATCTTATGGGTGCCAAAGTCACCAATGCAGCAGCTAAGAAAGGTGCCAAGAAAAAAAATTGCAGCTGGAAATGATTTTGTTAAATTGCGATAGTTGATTTTCAATTTTCAATTGGATAAAAAAATTTGGCACATATATGAGAAATGATTCCTTATAATGTTTTTGTAACTCTACTAAAGATTTATAATATCTTTTATAAGAAGCATATGTTAGAAAAACCTCCCGTGCATTGCACCGGTAAAGGCATCGACTATGTTGATAGATAGGAGTATGAGGAACTCCATAAATAATCACATTTGATGTATTAACACTTTAAATGACATTATCCTTTTAGTATTTATTTTTCTTATTCAACTTAATGTGTATCATTGTTCAAGAATTTTTTGTTAGAGCTTTAGCCATGCAACACACTGGTAGAAATCATAAAAAACAAAGACTAGGAATGTTTTTCATGGCATAGAAAAAAAGATCCAATAGGTTATTAAGTATTAATAAGAGCATAATACTTCAAGATTGGCGAATTGCTTCGCTGCCATAATTCATAATTACATATAATTCGTTAGATTAATATTTTCTTTGATCACATTACAAGATGCACATCACTAGGGGTTCCATTGTGAACCTGAATCCTAAAACTACAATTTTCATGGATGATTAAATGTTGTTATCAAACTTTCATTTGTTCATTTTTTTTTGGCTACACATAGCTACTAATAAATTGTATTTAGATGATTTTCTAATTGTACATGCCAATAGTTAATTATTATTATTAGGGAAATTAGCCAAAATAACCATTGCCATGTAAAAGTTAGTGGGAATAGCCTGTGACCAAAAAATGGAGAATTAAAAGGTGAAAAAAATTGCATAAAAAAATTTTAAAAGCCAAATTACTAACTAGTTGTTTCTTTCCCAAATCATTCTTCCCTGCTTTCTACAATGACAACACCAATGGTAGCCATTCATGCCGGTACGCTCTATTTTCTCTGGCCACAGGCCGAGCGTCAGAGAGGCGGGCAACGCGACACGAGACTTGGGACTCTGACGCTACTGCTCCATTGGCGGTTGTCTTCTTTGCGAGATTGTCGCTTATTTGGCTTGTTTAATTTTCCGGCGATGCCATAGTCATCTATCCGGTTTCAGCATTTTAGGTTTGTAATTTTGTATAATTCTATCACTATGTATATAATTCTTTATAAGTCTTTGCCTCCTTAGCACAATTAGACTTTAAAATTACAATTAGTCATTTGCGGCTTTTGATTCAGTTTCCTTTTTCTTTACTTGTTCTAATTCTTTTAGGGTCTATTTAAAATGGTTATTATACAATTTCATGAATGATTTCTGTGAAGCCACTATGAAATTCTGCATGATTCCTTATTTTAAGCCTGCTCTGTTAATTTGTCTAATTTTCAAAATTCTGGGCATTCAAATAGGAGTTTTTAAGAATATTGTCATCTGATTTAGCTCGATATTGCAAGAATGAGTTGATTCTGATCTTGTGTTTGTGTGTTGTGTAGAAATTTGTTTTGAAGTTGGATTTACAAGATGAAGACAAGAGGAGGACCTTGAAAACTGTTTCGACTCTCTCAGGTATGAAAAGAGAATTCTTGTTCTATTCTTTTATTCCCCCTGAATGAATTATAGGGCATGGTCAGTTGTTGTACAATTTTGAATTTTTATGACTTGATCCGTTGATCTGTCCTAGTTGCTAATGATCTACTTACATATGTATGACAATAAAGAGAGTGAAGAAAAGAATTCATTAATTGACTCTAATTTATTGGGTACATTCTATGTGTGTAAATCTTTTGTAAATGTCCCGTGTTGTATTGTTAATCTGTATTTTAGTCTATCATGTACAAGTCATAGTCTAGGTGGAATTAGTTTAGTGATTGTTTTCAAACATTCATGTATAAATATTCCCACATTTCAATGAAATCATTTAAGTTACTCTTCACTAATTCTTTTCTCTCTATATCGAATTGCTCTAACTATGAGTTTGACTCTTATATTACCATTTAGCTAACAAAGTTAGATTACATAATGAAAATGTACGTTACATTTAGAACACAATGCTTATCGCCCATAGTTAGTGGTTGGATTCATAAATGATTAAAGCTTTTCCTAGGACTACTAATAATGTTGTGGAGGTTAAAGTGTAGCATGAACCGTGTGTGCACAGAGTACAAGAACCTTCATTTCTTTATCATCTTTCCTCTGAACAAGAGTACAAGTATATACAGCAATTGAGGATTAGAAAACTCACAGAGAATACAGAGAGAGAGAGAGAGAGATGGTGGTATTATAGAGAGAGAGAGAAGCAGAGAGAATAATATTACGGATAATGCCTTTATCCTATATATTGCTTAATATTGTCCTTAATTGTAATGTTTTAACCTTTTTTGTGTAGAAGAAGTTGGGGAGTTGGAATCATTGACATGTGAAGAGAGTAGAGACCGATTTGGCCGTACTTTGGGAGCCCAATCAGCTGAGAATTGTTCACTACTTCAAAGCCGAGAAGGTGACTGCATAGGAAAGGTTTTGATCTCAGTGTTGGAAAGTGTTTAGCAGCAAATAGTGCTCAATTGGGTGCTAAATAGTGCTCAAGGTGCTTTGCAAAGAGCGATTTCTTGATTTTTAGATAGAAGTTTGTGTTTATATTTATTTTTAGATTTTAGATGATTCGATTGAATGATACAAATTTTGCTTTCCAGGCAATTCATATGGTTGCTTTGGTTTTGCTGCAGGTTTTTTTTTTGGCAAATTAATCCTTAATTAGTTCTTGTGTTTTATTTTTAGTTGTGAAGTGTTGAAATCTTACTATAATTTCAGCTTAGAGTGTATTGTTGTCCCTTAATTTTTTTGATGTTTTCTTGCGGTCTAAATTGGCTATATCTTTTGAGCATAACCAATTTAAAATCCCCTCTGATAGTTTACCGATATTGGTGACGAAGATAAATTGGTTGGGGAGATACTTTATCAACTTTTTAAGCCAGTAATTTCCCTTGGCTTTAAAAAGGATAATCAGGGACATTAATTTCCTTGTCGATGGCATACATTTTCAGTACAATGACCCAGTTAGCAATTGATGTATTTTTGATGGCCTTCAAAATTTTGATCCTGTTGTCCAATACTATCTCTTTTTCATTTTCCTTGTATGCTAAAAAGATTCTCCAAACTATGGGTAGACATTTTGTGCAAGAACTAATTTTTTCTAGAGGACAGAACAAGTTGAAGAAGACATTGAGTGGCTTGGTTCATTGCTTGTTGTTTTGTTGCCATGTAATGATGATAGAGAACAGAAACGGACCTAAGATTTTATATAGGACTGAGTTGGATTTAGAGAAAAAACAACAGGGGACTAGAAGGGGACGGAGCCTCCTTCCGGGGGACTGTCCCCAAAAATTTTTTTATACTATAAATTTTTGGAAATGAAATTGCACTAGAAATTTAAGATACATAAAAATTTTAAAAAAGTTTTAATGAATATGAGATGTCATTACATAGCCATTTGGACTTTCTAGGACGAAGAGAGCTCCAAATTCAACCGATAAGCGGATAACAGTGCAATTGGCAATGTGTACCAGAGAATAACGGATAACGTGCTGTTATGATCATAAGCAATTCGAAATGGCTATCCAGCCTACTGAGAAATAAGATGTTGGTACACCACCAATTGGAGACTCTAGAAAAATAAGAGCTCCAAAATCACTCGATAAGTGGATAACGGCGTGATTGGTTTTACATTCTGAAAAGCATTGAGACATGGAGTTAGGGAAGCCCGATCAACCTCCCATGTTTTAATGAATGTTAGGTGTCGTTACACCACAAGTCCGAGATTGTGCAGAAAGGAGAGCTCCAAAATCACCCGATAAATAGATAACCGTTCCCTTGGCGTTACGGTCTAAATACTAACGAACACCGGTCTATTATGAGCAAAATGGATACGAAACCCCCTCCCAACATACTGAGCAACTAGTACAGGACCAAGATGAACATATCTAATGAGATTCTAACTTTTTCTCACCGCTATCATGCCAATGTGCTCGACAAGTGGGCATTGTAATGCTTTAGTAAGTACATCTATATCGAAAGCATAGAGACATGGAGTTGGAGAAGCCCACTTAACCCCCCATGTTTTAATGAATGTAAAATGTCGTTACACCACAAGTACGAGATTATGAAGAAAGGAGAGCTACAAAATCACCCAAAAAATAGATAACCGCCCTTTTGTCGTTACAGTCCAAATACTAACGAACATCGGTCTGTTATAAGCATAATGGATGCGAAACCTCCTCCTAACATATCGAGCAACTAGTACAGGACCAAGATGAATATATCTAATGAGATTTTAACTTTTTCTCACCGTTATCATGCCAATGTGCTCCACAAGTGGCCATTACAATGCTTTGGTAAGTAACATTTATGTCGTAAGTATTGAGGCATGGAGTTAGGGAAGTCCAATCAACCCCCCATGTTTTAATGAATGCAAGGTGTTGTTACACCACAAGTACTAGATTGTGGAGAAAAGAGAGTTCGAAAATCACCCGAGAAATAGATAACTACTCTCTTGGCGTTACAGTCTAAATAGTAATGAATATCGGTCTGTTATGAGCATAATAAATGCGAAACCCCCTTCCGACATACCGAGCAACTAGTACAGGACCAAGATGAACACATCTAATGAGATTCTAACTTTTTTCTCACCACTATCATACCAATGTGCTCGACAAGTGGGCTCTGTAATGCTTTAGTAAGTAACATCTATATCGAAAGCAAATAGACATGGAGTTAGGGAAGCCCAATCAACCCCCCATGTTTTAATGAATGTGAGAGGTCGTTACACCACAAGTATGAGATTGTGGAGAAATGAGAGCTCCAAAATCACCCGAGAAATAGATAACCGCCTTCTTGGCATTACAGTCTAAATACTAATGAACATCGGTCTGTTATAAGTATAATGGATACGAAACCCCCTCCCAACATACCGAGCAATAGTACAGGACCAAGATGAACATATCTAATGAGATTTTAACTTTTTCTCACCGTTATCGTGCCAATGTGCTCGACAAGTGGCCATTGCAATGCTTTAGTAAGTAACATCTATGTCGAAAGCATTGAGACATCGAGTTAAGGAAGCCCGATCAGCCCCTCATGTTTTAATGAATGTTAGGTGTCGTTACACCTCAAGTACGAGATTGTAGAGAAAAGAGAGCTCCGAAATCACCTGAGAAATAGATAACTGCTTACTTGGTGTTACACACTAAAGACTAACATGCATCTGTTATGATCATAACAGATGTAAAACCCACTCCCAGTAGACCGAACAACTAGTCCTGGATTAAGATGAACATGTTTTGTGAGATTCTAAGTTTTTGTCACCACTATCATGTCGATACACTCCAAATGTAGGGAAAATACCGAAATTGTTAACTAATATCTACGTCAAAAGTATTGGGACATGGAGTTAGGCAAGCCCAATAGACCCTATGCTTTAAATGAAGGTGAAGTATCGTTACACCACAAGTATGAGCTTGTAGAGAAAGAAAAGTTCCAAAATCACTCGAGAAATAGATAACTGCTTGCTTGGCGTTACGCACTAAAGGCTAACGTACATCAGTCTGTTATAATCATAACGGATGCGAAACCCCCTCCTAGTAGATCAAGCAACTAGTCATGGATCAAAATGAACATGTGTTGTGAGAATCTAAGTTTTCATCATCGCTATCATGCTGATGCACTCCAAATGTAGAGAAGATGTCGAAGTTGTTAACTAACATCTACGTCAAAAGCATTGAGACGTGGAGTTAGCCAACCCTAATAGACCTCTCATGCTTTAATGAAGATGAATTATCGTTACACAACAAGTATGAGCTTGTAGAGAAAGGAGATCTCTGAAATCGCTCTAGAAATAGATAATTACTTGCTTGGCGTTGCGCACTAAAGACTAACATGTATTGGTCCGTTATGATCATAACGAATATAAAACCTCCTCCTAGTCGACCAAGCAACTAGTCCTAGATCAAGATGAATATGTCTTGTGAGATTCTGAGTTTTCGTCATCACTATCATGCCCATGCACTCCAAATCTTGGGAAGATGTCGAAATTGTTAACTAACGTCTACGTCGAAAGTATTGAGACATGGAGTTAGCCAAGCCTAATAGACCCCCTCATGCTTTAATGAAGGTGAAGTGTTGTTATACCATAAGAATGAGCTTGTGGAGAAAGGAGAGCTCCGAAATCACTCGAGAAATAGATAACTGCTTACTTGGCGTTACGCACTAAAGACTAACGTATATCGGTCTGTTATAACGCTACTAATGCCGTTATGTGTTCCGTATAACAGCACTAGTGGCATTATTTCTTTCAATGAGTAAATTAGATATTTTACATTGTATTTTATTATTATTTGAAGGAGTAGGCTAGTTACTTAAAAATTTGTAATGGTATACCTCTTAAATAAGGTTTTATATTGACTTAGCAATTTGCACAAAGACCCCTTATTAATTTGCTATCACACACTATTTACTATCATGCATCGCCACCAGTTTGTGCAATTTATATTTTCTATATTCATCTACAACAGCAAATATCTAAATTTATACTCCATTACATTTGAGGTATGACTTTTTTACTAGATCTATACCCCTTATATCGCACGGGTGAAAAATCTTCTTGTTATTTAATTCACAATGATATATAAGTGAAGACGTCACTTGCAAATCAATAAAATATTTTAGAAATAAAACCACTTTAAATTAGTAAAGGATAATTAAATAAAAAATGTAAAATAGTTATCCTACTCACGTTACCACCCAAAATGTTTTAAATTAGTGCGGTTATACTAAAAAAAATTGAAATAAATAAGCTGATAAAAAAATAAATACATAAGGTAAAAAACTAACCACCACTGTGTAAATCTGCAATTATGAAACAGGAGCCGTAAATACCCAATTAACTTCTAAAAATATGGTATATCGTCTAATTTCCTCTTTTAAGGGGACTATGATGAAATATGAATTATTTTTTCCCATTCATTCTCCACCATATTTTCTTGAAAAAATTATTTTTCGTATTTCCTTGCATAGTGTCATATATTCTCCAAAGAATTAAAATCACTATTCATTAAATCAATTCTAAAAAATCTAAAGTAGACACCTTTCAGTTACAAAAGACTCAAGTGAGGCAACATTACAATAAAGGATAAATTCAATATGATTTACCTCTAATATTAATTTTTAACAACTTTCCACTCTAAAAGATCCTATTACAAAAGATTCAAAAAAAGCAATATAACAACAAAAGATAAATTCTCTATGATTTACCTATAACATTAATTTTTAACAACTTTCCACAGTAAAAAGAATTAAAAGAATTTTTATTTTTGTTCTAAATCATTATCATCAAATATTATTATTATTATTATTATTATTATTATTATATACCATAAACTTAAATTTTTACCAATATATATGTTCCTACAAAAAAATAATAAATTAAGTAATACAGTAAATATATAGCTATAGATTTTATGAAATGTGGTTTATCATATATAGAATTAAAGTAAAAGTTTTGAAATTAATTTAATTTTACTTGATTATCATTAGTATGCCATCAATATCATGAGTAAGCACTTAATCGGAATGAGAATAAAGTCTCAATAACCCAAGCCTTAAAATTTGTCTGTCAACTGTTAGAACTTTAAAGAAAATATAAAATCTTTGAAGATAGTCTAAAAACTAACAGAATAGATATATCAAGCACTAATGGATAACAAATAACATAAAATTAGAGATTAATTAGGAACATGTATAATATATATATATGTATATGTATATGTATATGTATGAAAAAAAAGTATAATATTGGTGATTAACTTGCAATCTCTGAACTTATATAAGTATATATATAATATATTAATACGAGAATGCGTATAAGATTTAAAGTATATAAATAAAAGCATATATAAGTGGGAGAGTTGATATATTTATATATTATAATATATTATAATTACATATATTATATATTATATATATTGGTTATAGAATCAATACTCTAAAGTGAGTGCAAAATCAATAAAATAAGTCACTTATAAAATGAATAAATAAAGGATAGGGATCACTAATAAACGACAATACACAAAAGAGACAACGAGCAAGCCATGATATAAAATAAACGAGACTATTATAAAATGAGCCTTAAATTAGCGATTAGGACCAATAAATGATATCCGATAATAGTAACTCATTATTAAAAATACCCCACGACAAATTGAAATTAACTAACTTTTCTCATTATTCATTACACCTGAAATCTGAAAACACTTTAACTCTCTTAAATTGTAGAAATTTTGGGTAACTCGATTCAAAGTCCATTTGAATCCTTCTCGATTGAAAATCAATTTGAATCATGTATCTCTGTGTGTGTGTAAAATAAAAACATGTATATAAAATTAGAGATTAATTGGAGCTTAATTGAGGAATGTATATTAATTTGCTGTTTAAGTTGGGAATGTATATATTATGTATATGTACAAATAAATTCTATATATATACACATAAGATTGGAGATTAATTAGGAGCTTAATTAATTAGGTGTATATTATATATATGTATAAAATAAATATACATAAGTCATGTATATATTATTATAAAATAAAATAAATAAAAAAGAGGCATATATAAGTAAAAGGGGTCTTTGTGTAAATGGCCAAGTCAACATAAAACTTTATTTAAGAGGCATACTATTACAAATTTTTAGGTAACTAGCATACTGTTTCAAATAATAATAAAATACAATGTAAAATATCTAATTTACCCCTTGAAAGAAATAACGCTACTAGTGCTGTTATACAGAACACATAACGGCATTAATAGCGTTATAACAGACCGATGTGCGTTGATTTTTAGTGCATAACATCAAGCAAGTAGTTATCTATTTCTCAAGTGATTTCAGAGCTCTCCTTTCTCTACAAGCTCATTCTTGTGGTATAACGACACTTCACCTTCATTAAAGCATGAGCGGGTCTATTACGCTTGGCTAACTCCATGTCTCAATACTTTCGACGTAGATGTTAGCTAACAATTTTGACATCTTCTCAACATTTGGAGTGTGTCGGCATGATAGCGATGACTAAAACTCAGAATCTCATAAGACATATTCATCTTGATCCAAGACTAGTTGCTCGGTCAGCTAGGAAGGGGTTTTGCATTTGTTATGATCATAATAGACTGATGTATGTTAGTCTTTAGTGCGCAATGCCAAGCAAGTAGTTATCTATTTCTAGAGCGATTTCGGAGCTATCTTTTCTCCACAAGCTCATACTTGTTGTGCAACGATACTTCACCTTCATTAAAGCATAAGAGGTCTATTAGGGTTGGCTAACTCCATGTCTCAATGCTTTTGACCTAGATATTAGTTAACAACTTCGACATCTTCTCTACATTTGGAGTGCATCAGCATGATAGTGATGATGAAAACTTAGAATCTCACAACACATGTTCATCTTGATCCAGGACTAGTTTCTTGATCTACTAGAAGGGGATTTCGCATCCGTTATGATCATAACAGACCGATGTACGTTAGTCTTTAATGCATAATGTCAAGCAAGCAGTTATCTATTTCTCGAGTGATTTCGGAGCTCTCCTTTCTCTACAAGCTCATACTTGTGGTGTAACGACACTTCACCTTCATTAAAAGCATGGGATCTATTGGGCTTGCCTAACTACATGTCCCAATGCTTTCGACATAGATATTAGTTAACAATTTCGGCATCTTTCCTGCATTTGGAGTGTATTGGCATGATAGTGGTGACGAAAACTTAGAATCTCACAAGACATGTTCATCTGAATCCAGGACTAGTTGTTTGGTCTACTAGGAGTGGGTTTTACATATGTTATGATCATAAAAAACCGATGCACGTTAGTCTTTAGTGCGTAAAGTCAAGCAAGCAGTTTTCTATTTCTCGAGTGATTTCAGAGCTCTCATTTCTCTAAAATCTCGTACTTGTGGTGTAACGACACCTAACATTCATTAAAACATGAGGGGCTGATTGGGCTTCCTTAACTTGATTTCTCAATGCTTTCGACATAGATGTTACTTACTAAAGCATTGCAATGGCCACTTGTTGAGCACATTGGCATGATAAAAGTGAGAAAAAGTTAAAATCTCATTAGATATGTTCATCTTGGTCCTGTACTAGTTGTTCGGTATATTGGAAGGAGGTTTAAAATCCATTATGCTTATAATAGACCGATATTCGTTAGTATTTAGACTGTAACGCCAATGGGGCGGTTATCTATTTCTCTGATGGTTTTGGAGCTCTCCTTTCTCCACAATCTCGTACTTATGGTGAACGACACCTAGCATTCATTAAAACATTGGGGGTTGATTGGGCTTCCCTAACTCAATGCGTCAATGCTTGCGACATAGATGTTACTTACTAAAGCATTGTAATGGCCATTTGTGGAACACATTGGCATGATAACCGTGAGAAAAAGTTAAAATATCATTAGATATGTTCATCTTGGTCCTATACTAGTTGCTCGGTATGTTGGGAAGAGGTTTTGCATCCATTATGCTTGTAACAGACCGATGTTTGTTAGTATTTAGACTGTACCGCCAAGGGGTGGTTATGTATTTCTCGGGTGATTTTGGAGCTCTCCTTTCTCCACAATCTTGTACTTGTGGTGTAACGACATCTCACATTCATTAAAGCATGGGAGGTTGATTGAGCTTCCCTAACTCTATGTCTCTATGCTTTCGATATAGATGTTACTTACTAAAGCGTTACAATGCCCACTTGTCGAGCACATTGGCATGATAGCGGTAAGAAAAAAGTTAGAATCTCATTAGATGTGTTTATCTTGGTCCTGTACTTGTTGCTCGGTATGTCGGGAGGGGGTTTCGCATCCATTATACTTATAATAGACCGATGTTCGTTAGTATTTACACCGTAACGCCAAGGTAGCTGTTATCTATTTCTCGAGTGATTTTGGAGCTCTCATTTCTGCACAATCTCGTACTTGTGGTGTAACGACACCTATCATTCATTAAAACATGGGGGTTGATTGGGCTTCCCTAACTCCATGTTTCAATTCTTTTCAGAATGTAAAACCAATCATGCGTTATCCACTTATCGAGTGATTTTGGAGTTCTTATTTTTCTAGAGTCTCCAATTTGTAGTGTACCAACATCTCATATTCATTAAATCTTTGTGACCAATCATGATAGGGTTGATTGTGCGGTCATGACTCTAACTTCAAATGCTTTCAATATAGACGTTAGTTAGCAAACCTTTATAATGACAACATGTTAAGCTTTTTAGTATGAAATAGATGAAAAAAGCCACATATCTCGTTAGATATGTTAATTATATAGTACTAGGAGTTACTTGATAGGTTGGGAGGTAATTGCAAATCGCTTATGCTCATAACAGCAAGGTGTCCGTTACTTTTCAAAACGTAACGTCAGTTACACCGTTATCCATTTATCAGGTGATTTTGGATCTTTTCTTTAGTATAATCTCCTATTGGTGGTGTAACATCTTACATTCGTTAAATCTTGGTGATTAATCATGATGTAGTTGATTATGTGCCTACCAGTCCATTTCCTAATGCTCCAATATAGATGTTGCATAGTAATTTACTACAATGACCACTTGTTAAGCTTTTCAACATGAAAACAGTGAGAAACAACACAATTCTAGTTAATATATTCCTCGTGAGGTACTAAACGTTACTCGGTGGGTTGGAAGGGGATTTCATATGCTTATGGTCATAACAACACGACATCTGTTACTCTTTAGTGCGTAATGCTAATAGCTATGTTATCAACTTATCGGGTGATTTTGGAGCTCCCATTTTTGCATAGTGTCTAGTTGGTGGTGTAAACAAATGTCACATTCATTTAAACTTTGTAGCAAATCAAAATGGGTTGATTGTACGGTCATAACTCTATTTTCTAATGCTTTGGTATAGATATTGTATAATAAAGCGTTACAATTACAACTTGAATAGGTTTTCGGCATTACGATGACTGTGAACCTATAAACATTGTTAGATATGTTCATCATTAGGTGCTAGAAGTTACTCGGTAGGCTGGATAGCCATTTTGAATTGCTTATGATCATAACAGCACATTATCTGTTAGGCTTTGGTACACATTGCCAATTGCCCTGTTATCCACTTATCGGTTGAATTTGGAGCTCTCCTCTTCCTAGAAAGTCCAAATGGCTGTATAATGACATCTCATATTCATTAAAACATCTTAAATTTTTAGCCCGACCTTCCAACCCCTTGTTGTTTTTTTCTCTAAATCCAACTCAGTCCTATATAAAATCCTCGGTCCGTTCCTATTCTTTATCATCATTACATGGCAACAAAACAACAAGCAATGAACCAAGACACCAAATGTCTTCTTCAACTTGTTCTTGTCCTCTAGAAAAAAATTGGTTCTTGCACAAAATGTCTTCTCATAAGTCTTGGAGAATCTTTTTAGCATACAAGGAAAATGAAAGAGAGATAGTATTGGACAACGGGATCAAAATTATGAAAGCCATCAAGAGCACATCAATTGCTAACTGGGTCATTGCACTGAAAAATGTATGCCATCGACAAGGAAATTTTATGGTCCCTGGTTATCCTCTTTAAAGCCAAGGGAAATTGCTGACTTTAAAAGTTGATAAAGTGTCTCCTCAGCCAATGTATCTTCGTCACCAATCCGTTCACACAGTTTCTCTATAATAGCAAGTTTGTGCAATTTTAACTCGGTAGGGTGCTTAAGGAATATATGTTTGATACCAATCGGTGATTCTTTATGGAATTTCAGCGACCACACTCTGCTCTGAAAGAACTATTGCTTTGGATTTGACTCAATATTTGTGGCATTCTTTGGAGATGGCAATTTTTGACCAATTTTTGGCTTTATTTTCTTGATGTCCACACCACGTTTTTGCGGCTTCTTCGACTGTGACTTTGTTTTCACCATTATATTGGCATGCTATTTCGTTGTTCAGGAGAGTGGGGAAATTATGATTTAGTTTGGAGGAGTAAACAGGGGTGAGGATGGGGAGTGGTGCTGCAGCGAAGAAACAGTCGCGGCGCTGCCGTTAGGATCCAGATAGAGACTACAAAGCAGGATGATCGTTGGGTTGTAAGGGAAGAAGTGGATGATCAGAGATAGCTGAGATTTTTGTGCTATTTTTATGTGTCTGTTTGTTTTTTAAAGAATGATTTCAGAAAGGGAAAAAGAAGAATGGGAAAAAGAAAGGCTGATTTGTAATTTGACTTTTCTAATTTTTTTTATACAATTTTTTTCACCTTTTATTCTCTCTCTTTTTTTTTTTTGTCAAAGACTAGAATGGCTACTCCAACAAAATTTTATTTGGAAGATCCCAATGCAGCTAATTCCCCTAAGTAAAATAGTAATTTTGGTGGGAAAACTTGTATATGACCATTATCCCACTTTAATATATGTTACTTAAACCAACCGTGTATTGCACGGGTAGAAAAACGTATTAAAATATATCATTAGATAATTACATAATAAATCTTAAACATTTGAACCAATGATGAAAATATAAATTCACAAGTATATATTAATTAAATCAATAAGATCAATTGACTTAGTAATTATGAAGTTCAATACATTTGAAAATGTAAGTTCAACGACAAATGTACAATATTATTAAATTAAAATTTGTCATTGATATAATTAAAGTTAACCATAAAATATAAGAGATTTTATGTAGCATCCCGAAAAAATTCAACAATAAATTTGTGACACTATAATTATTTTGCCAACAAATGGAATAAATATGTGAATTTTTCATTATTTATATTCCAAAGCTAAAAGTTTATTACCCAAATAAATGCCTATGATCCAAAATAAAGAGAATGGCTAAGGATTAGACATGCTAGATTTGCCAAGTTTTAAGAACACTTGTCATTCTTCTAAATAATAAACTTGATACTTTTGCCAAATTATAAGGCATGTGCTACTTTTGTAATTGTTAGTCTTGCAAAGGGTCAAGACATACGCTATTTTTATAATTAACTTGCTAATATTGCCAAGTGTATATGACACTTGCTAGTTTTGTAATTGATTGATTTCAATGGTTATTTAAATACAATTAATTCCTAACTATTATACAATTAATCCTCTCTTTGTCTAAATTCGTCCAACATTGGCAAGGGTGGAAGAACACCAATAAAACCAAACCAAAATACTTATTTGTATCTTGAAAAAGGCTCTTTACAATATACAGAAAGATTATAACTTGAAAAATAACTTAAATTGAGAAATATCAAGGTTTTAAAGGTACTTTTCCCACTTAGAACTAGAGAAATCTTTGCCGAAATCTTTGATGTGAGTAATGAATGTTTTGATTCCTTTTTTCTTATTCACCAAGTTTTCATAAGATATACATGGGTTTTAATTGAAGTCTTCTATGAAATGAGCATGGATTTTGATGTATTGAAAAGAAAAATTGGTTTATTGCATTTAAATCACTAGTTAATGCTCTATATGTCTTGCTTTACTTTATGGTAATATGACCTTACTATATGGTCTTGGTCATTTTGAATATGTGATAACCTTTGTGGTATTATGGCCTTACGTGATCTTGGCCATCTTAAATTATGTGCGCACTACAATTAATAGTATAACTAATGATAGGCCCTCTTGTGCATCTAAAGGCTTTGTGAAATACATGATTTTCTTGAAAATGCATTTCTTAAATGAAAGTTGAATCAAAATATTTTATTAATCACTGAGTACGTTGTACTCAACCTTCATTCTATCTAACAACCATTTAGGTGTAGAATTAACAAGCGTTTGTGGCTGGATCGTTTCAAGGATGGAGAAGATATATGTATATGATCGAGATTTTGGTGTATGGCTGAGATTTCGTTGTGGGTGGCCGTAATAGTTATTGTAAACCTATAACAACATGATATCATGTATAATAGGATTTGACTTGTATTTGTAAAGTCTCGCCTTTAAATGTTGAATCGAGATTTATTTCTCAAACGCTTTCACTAATATTAAACGCCGATAATATGAGAAAATAATGTAATAAATTTGGGGGCGTGGCATTTTAACTTAAATAATAGATCATGAAAGACAAAACATAAGTCGAACACATATTATAATTATTAAAAATATTTGTTGTAAATATTTTTATGTATAGTTTTTGGAAAAATGAAATGTGATGAGAACTCAAATAAAAAAGGGGTTGTAATTTACATTTAATTTATTGAGTCATTACCAACCCAAGGCACAGTACTTTATACCAAATCTAAATTTTCAGATATCATATGGTTTAATTGAAGTAAGATCAAATATGGAAGTGTTTGCAGAAAGAATTGATGTTTCTCTCACAATAAGGGAACAAATCTTCAAATCTAATTAATATAGAAATTTGCGGGCAAAAAATGCAATGAGATATACGTCACACTTTATATATTAATTTGAAAATAGAAGGAATCCCATTAGTAGGAATGGTAATATGGCGGGTTCTAGTCAGGTGCACCTCCCTCGTACTCCACCCTATTTCTACTAACCCCACCCACCCCATACCACCTCGTAGTCATTTAAATTGGGTACATGTGGGGTGGTTCTGGTCGGGCAAGTAAAAAATACCTGTTACCAGCTCTATTTTCAAAAATCCTAGTAAAACCAAGAATGATTAGGTTTGTTTTAGAATTGACATTTGATATTTAACTTTTTTTTTGAAACAAACATGTTTTCATTTCATAAGGAGCGGCGAACCGTGAACCCATTGTACAAAAGTATACAATCCTTCAACTCACTACAAAACATATAATATACATCAAAACAAATGACCCTGTCGGTGACTAAAATACCCTCGTATGGGTATGGTCACAAGATCCACAGTCGAATTGGATGAACAATTTTTGAGATATCGTCATATTCTTCAAGCCCATCAATAGGGCCAGACTTGCATTCTTCGTGACACGAGGTGAGCCGACCAAATTTGTGCCAAATAATTCCATAATTCGTCCTGCATCGTGCTCCACTGCACTGCTGCCTGCCATGCCAAAACAATGCTTTACAGAAGGGAGAACGAGGTGCAGGAAAAAGGAAACTGGAAGTACCCAGCGGCTGCCTCGTTTCCTTCGAACGGCCAAAGAGTTCGCCCCCTGCAGTATCACGATAGACTTGTGGGAAAGCATCAAGGTGAGCTCTAATCCTCAAAAGAACGCTTACAAGCTCAACCAAATCCAAAATACCAATTGAAAGACCCCAAATAAGTACTCATTCAACGGTGTGTAATCCAAAGAAAGCAGGAAGGATTGGGGCCCAAAAATCAACTCGGTTGAGGATTGCCGTTTCCACTTGGCCCGTAACTGGAGGTCCAACGAAAGTCAAGTCGGCCGAATGAAAGCAACACGAACCTCCAACAAATACTCAATGGCGAAATCCTATATCGACAGATCGAAAACCACAGAAAGGTCCTGGGGTTCGGCCACATCTCTGCCCGCGAAGCCCATGACAAGCAAAAACAACAAAATTCTTCTTCATTGAAACAAAAGACGGTGAGAAAACCCTTCGCCGGAAAGGCGCCTACGCGAGGCTCACAACCTAGAGATTCTAGGGATTTCCCTCAGGGAGAACTCGAGGGTCTTCAAACAAAAGCTGACTAGCAAACTATAGCTGGACAGATAAAGTCATATCCCATTTGACAAACTTGGGGCGAAAGTCGGTCTCCCGAAGAGGGCTCGGGAGAGAGAGTCTTTTTTTTAATTAACTTTTATGCCAATTTAAAATACAAAACTTACAAAAAATTTGAAATAAATTAAGGGTAATTTTCGCTCTAAGTCCCCAACATTTCAATTTTATATTAATTTTATCCTCATTTTTTTTAGGCCTACTAAGTTCTTAACCTTTTATTTATTATCGTATTATGTCCACAACGTCACTTTTTGTCCCCAACCTTTCAATTTTCACTATTAACCCCTATTAAAATGACTACTATACCCTTGATTCTTTATTTCCACTCTAAGTCTCCAACCTTTCAATTTTTATACAATTTGTCCCCTTTATTTTTTAGGCACATAGGAACTCCAACCTTTTATTTTTTATTGTGTTATATTCCCATTAATACTTTTCATACATCACATTTTAATTTTTACTGTTAATACCATTAGTTATTTAAATAAAAAAGAATAATATAAAATAAAAAGTCTACCTACTCTAACTCCCTTCAACACAACCCTATGCAACAGTTGAAAATAATGGTAACAAAAAAACTCGATCTATAACGGTCTCAATAGATATCAAATTCACGTTGAGAAAAGTTATCAATCTAAGTATCAGCGTGATGAATTGGATCCGATTTCTTGATCTACCACAAATCACGGGGCAGATACGGATTTGATAGATCCGCCAAAAAAATAATTGCTGATTTATAAAAAATAAACATAGCCATAATAATTTAATGGGTAATTTACCCTTAACATCTCTAACCTTTCAAGTATTTATAGATTACGTCCTAACCTTTTAATTATACTCGTGTGGATCCCCAACCTTTCCCAAAATCCCCAGCCAGGTCCTTATGGACGGAAACCATCTACTCTACAGTTAGTCAACACCAATTCCAATATATAACTAAGGGTAATTTTGGTAGAATACAAAAATAAATATTTTAATTTAAAAAATAAAAATAAATTAAAAAAGAAAAGAAAAGAAAAAAAGGGGAGACCCATTTCCAGCAGCTGCAGCACCTTCTGCTGCCATTTTTTGCAACCAAAAGGGCTGCCAAAATGGCAGCAAATTTGGAGGGGAGACTCTCCCTACCCTGCTGCCCATTTCTGGGAGCCAAAGGCAGCAGATTTTGGAAGGGGGTGGACTCCCCACCCTTTTTTTTCAAATTTATTTTTATTTTTTAAATTAAAATATTCATTTTTGTATTCTACCAAAATTGCCCATAATCATATATTGGAATTGGTGTTAACTAAAGGTAGAATAGATGATTTCCATCCATAAGGACCTGGTTGAGGATTTTGGGAAAGGTTAGGGATTCGCACAAGCATAATGAAAAGTTCTGGACGTAATTTATAAATACTTGAAAGGTTGGAGATGTTAGGTGTAAATTACCCTACTGTATTCTCATTTCATTTATTGTCCCTTTTTGTGATTTTCACTCTAATTTGCCCCCGATTTGTTATCTGTCTCAATCTGATCTGATCCACCAATTGTGGATCTACAAAAAATTAGAATTAGTGCATTAAGCTTTGGTTTCATTTTTGTATACTGAAAATGATTTTTTTATCCACCTTAATCCATATCTGCTACGTGATATGTGATGGATCAAAAAACCCGATCAGATCTGTTACACCGACTCTCGGATTGGAATTTTTGTTCTTACACGAATTGGGTATCCATCATGTTTGATGTAGATCGAGTTTTTTTGTTATCACTATGGACTAAGATGGGTTGAGCTCTTATATTATATTGTTCTTTATTTTTTATTTTTATTTAAATAACTAAATATATAATGGTAATTCTAATATTGGTTAAAATTAGTAATTGAAAAGTTGAGGCCGGAAGTTGTTATTAGGGACGTAACGTGACAACAAAAGAAAGGATGGGATCTCATATGCCCAAAAAAATAATGGAGATAAAATTGTATAAAAATTGAAAGGTTGGGGATGCAAAGTGGGAATAAAGAACTAAGGGCATAATAGTCATATTGATAGGGGTTGATGGTGAAAATTGAAAGGTTAGAGATGAAAAGTGACGGTGGGGACATAGTAAGATAATAAATGAAAGATTGGCGGCCTAGTAGGCTTCAAAAAAAAAAGGAGTAAGGACAAAATTGATACAAAATTAAAAGGTTGAGGACCTAGAGTGAAAGTTACCCATAAATTAATGAAAGTAAAAATAAAATTAAAAATTTTGGTTCGAATTATACTTCAGTTGTTAGGATGCTTGTGTTGTGCGACAGAGGTCTCTGGTTTGAATCACACATGCCGCTTTCAGAATTTCTCTCCCCTCCCCTCTATCCCCATATATATATATATATATATAAATTGATTAGTGAAAAAGCCTAACAAAAAAATATAAAAAAATAAATGGACAAAGTGGTTAAGGCTTGAGTGCTAAATTCAATTGTTATAGGTTCAAGTCTTCATTGAGTTCCTTCACAAAATATTTTTTTAAAAAAAAATTATCGGGCAATTGGCCGGGTCGGGGCTGCCTATGTATGGTCAGAGGTGAATTAAATCACATAAATGAAGAAAATTAGTGTACCAAATAAAAAATTAAAAATAAATAAATAAAATGATTACCACAAAATTTACCGAATAAAAAAAAGGGAAAATCAGGGTACAAAATATACCGAGATTTAGCTCTCTTAATTAATTTATTGATATAGATTAAAAATATTGGTGTTCCAAAAGGACATACTATACTTTCAAAAACAAAAGGATATTTAGTATTTATGTCAATAAAAAATTAATATTAGCACACTTATTTTAGCTTTTAAATGAAAAAATCATTAATTAATTGAGCGGATATCTGCTCAAATTATTCAAATTTCATCTTTGTAGGTTAAAATCCCCAATTAGAAGAAAATAAAGCAAAAGAAGGGCAAAAAGACTAATTCGACAAAGAAATCTGAAGTATGCGGACTTATTTGCACACTTGTGAAACTTGAAAGACTACATTTGGAGTCATTTTGAAACTTGAGGGCTATATGAAATGAT
The DNA here is from genome assembly GCA_963692815.1 of Nyctanthes arbor-tristis. NCBI lineage: Eukaryota > Viridiplantae > Streptophyta > Magnoliopsida > Lamiales > Oleaceae > Nyctanthes > Nyctanthes arbor-tristis. The sequence continues at coordinate 28,379 of CAVNYN010209829.1, forward strand.
TTTGGAAGTTTCTAGATTCTTTGAAAAAGAATTGAGTAGAAAATGACCAAAGTTAAAAAAAAAAATGATCTATGAGGGCCTAAATGAACATTCTTAAAAGAAGGGTGTAAACAGATTGTAGAATGCATGCTACAACCTGCTACAAGCCACATCGAAAATACCTTACCTTCACAAAGTTTAGAATACATTCTGTGACCTTGTGCAACCTACCATGAAATACCTGAATTTTCATACTTTGGGGGCTCTTTTGTGCAAACTTAGAATAAAATGGGGTTTTGACTTTCAAGAGTTGGACATTACCATATGTACACTTATTTTATTGGATCAAAGAGAGATTGGAGATGGGTGTTCTTGGAGGCTACTAGGGCAAGAAATAGAGAGAAATTTGAAAAAAAGAGAAGACTTTGGAGGAATCAAGATCTTGCGCATTCAGGTTTCAAAAATCCATCCAAGGGAAGGATTCTATTTCTTAATCTTGTATTTCTCTCAATTGATCAAGAAAAGAGAAAAAAAATTTTAACAATTATATGTGATGATGAGATTCAAGAGGGTCAAAGTTTGGTTCGTATACTAGCTGGTCCCATTACGTAATCAAAGGTCAAAGAAATTCAGGAGTGAATAACAAGATTAATGCAAAAATACAAAAGTCCTGTTTAAGTAAGAAAAATATTGAAGGCCGGATTAGATTTTGCATTTTAATTGAAATAGGGGTTAATCATGGGAAAGGAATAGAGTTTGAGGCTTAAAAGAGTGTAAAATAAGTCTTTTGGGTCAATTGGGAACAACCCAAGAAGTTCAGGGACTTAAATATAATTTTTGGAAAAATATCCACCCAGCACCGCCTTAGCTCGGTAGGTCTCATCGTGGAGCTAGTGCGCCCGCACTGGGCTTTTTGTTTGAAAAAGATTGTACGGTGTCGGCGCACCGTTCTCTTGGTGCGACTGCACCGAGCAACAGATCTTTTTTTTGTGCCATGCGGCCACATGCTTCATCCGTGAGGCCGCATTGTATGCCAAGCAAAAAACAGAATATGCGGTGTGGCAGCCCTGTTGAAGCAGGGCGCCCCACCCACAAGGGAGCATGCACCCTTCATTTCTTGGCCCATTTTTACTCCTCTTTTCTTGCTTTTCTTGCAATTATTTGATGCCAAAACACACTCTAATATAAATAGAGATTGCATAACACCTCTTAAGGTTACTTTAACACTTGGAACCAAATTAAAAGTTATGATCTTTTCATCCAATTTTTCCCCATGTTTTCATTACCTTTAATGAAGTTTTTCAAGGGTTGGTTTCCTTGATGACTTGCTCCTGTATTTTGGTGCTTTCTTCTATTACTTTGCTCGGGTCATTTTCTTGTCCAGGTTAAATATTCATATCTCCAAGTTGATACTCTAAGAGGGGAACTAACCAATGCCAATATACTAAGGAATTTCATCTCATTTAATTCCTATTTTTTCATGACTCCTTCGATATACTAATAAACATAATATTTACTAAAAAGCTAGACAAAGGTGTGCAAGTCACTTACTTGCAAACCAATTGGAGAATGCCTCGCGGGAAGTAGATTATATATGTAATGCCCTTGGAACGCTGCTTTGATACCATTCTTGTCACGTCCCCGCTAATTTCCAATTTTCTTGAATATCTTATATGGATTAGCAAATTCAATAGCGAAAGTTTCAACTCAAACAGCGAGGACATGTCATACAAAATGATTTCTCTAAAGCTAATTACTTAAGCTAACAAGTTGTTGAGAGAATCACTAAAACTAAGTTTTTCAATAAAATATGAAGAACACAACAAGTATATATAGGTGCAGTTCTGATGTGGATCAAGTAGCGTCAGTGTTTCTGGACAAATTTGATAGGTGTTAATCAGTTTGGTCGGTATTTGATATTTTGGGCATAACTTTTGCATACGGTGTCCATTTTCAGCCCATAATACATGCTTTTGGGGTAGCTCGAGGAGCCGGATGCAACCAATTGCGTTGCCACTGAATACGTCGCCTTTTGGGATTTTGAGACGTCCTTCTATGAGTTTTGTTCTTTCTTTTAATTTTTGTTTCGAGTTCTTGTTTAGTTTGGGTCTTAATACTTGAGTTTGGCTCACCTGGAGTCTGCAGCCTATTTGGGCATGTATGTACATTTGTTTTTCAGCATTGCAGGGTTGATTGCTTTTGAGTAAAGAAAAATAAAGGTTGTTCTTGAGTCGCAATCCGGTGTTCTTTGAATTGTGCTATGTAGTTGTAGGTGCGCCTACATCAAGTTTATTGGTTAACAAAGCAAAGCTAGGTCATTAGAAAACTTTTACCTTGAAAAGTAAGCTTCAAATCATTATAAAGGCTATCATACATATATTATAGGAAATCATTTTCCAACTTGTATCTTCTTAAAATTCCACATATATTATCAGTTATGACCTTTTAAAGTTGAAGGGCAGAAACTGCATACATAATACTTCCATGCCTAAAGTCTTTTTATTAAATTCATACATACATACTTGGCTTCCTAGAATTCAACCTTAGCCTCTTATACATTCCTTTTCATTAAAGAAGATATGGATTTCCTTCTTTCAATTAACCCAAATCCTCATTTAATTTAACAAATACTATGGAATTCACTTTAAAGTCCCAAAGAATGCTCACATTTTTCAATCTTGATTCTTTCAAAAGTTCCTTGACATGTTGATAAGTGCCTTTAAAACCTTTATTTTCCTTAATCAAAATAATGTTTCAAGTTGGATTCCTTATATATATGAAGAGGGAGCTTTTCCAAGTATAAGGTCGGTGTTTTGGTGAGTTTTGCTTGGTCTCTATTGACTTCTTCCTTTTTGGACGAATTTCCTTTATGTGTATATATGTATGTGTGTGTGTGTGTGTGTGTGTTTATATATATATATATATATATGAAGAGTTTGAGTTTCACCAATACGGGGAGAGACAGTTGAACTTAGATATTCTTGAGAATAGCCAATGGGAATGAATACAATTGGAGGCTTAAGGGCTTTTTGCCAACAAAACTCATGACAAGTGTCTTTTATTTTCCCATGTGATGTTTTGCCATCTTAATAAATGGCTTATTTAAGCTTATTGTTTGGGAAGCCCTCTTACTTAATATAGTTTTACAATTAGGTTGTTATACCTTATACCAACCAATAACCATACATGAGTAACACTCTTTTAATCTTAAGACATAATTGATATAATTCAAGTGGCTATTCAAACTAATAATCATGTTGTTAATAACTACCTTTTAATTTTTGTCATTCATTTGAGTAATAATCTTGTAATCTTGCAATTTAAGTAATTCCTCATAACTATCATATTGCTTAATTCATTGTCAAAATTTTACGGGATGTTACAAAGTAACAATCACCCTAGGTTCTTGTAGGAGATAGAGATATACTCCTAGCCCAAGGTGACCCATTAAGGCATTTTTACAAACATTTAATTTAATTAGTTGGATTTCAATCGACATAGAGATATAGTGGGTTGATTCAATTAAATGAGGCTAATTTGACGCTCGAAAGAGGTAATTAACTAAAATAGAAAAATCGTATCTAACATATTGAACGGGTAATTTTCTTGTTAACTTGATGGTTTGTTAATTAAGTGAGATTAAGTGAAATCAAGAATCACATCCTTATATTTTCATACGATTTTCCACTTGCATCTATTTTATTTAATTTCTTTCTTTTATGTGCTTATTTTTCATGTTCTTAAGTCAAAAATCCATTTCAATTGTGTGAGTTTATTTTGTAAACTCAACTAATTTAACTAGAGTAATATCAAATAACAATTCCTCGTGCGATTGATAACCCGGACTCTTTGTCCACTTTATTACTTGATGCGACCCGCGCACTTACGGTATTATACACATTTTTGAGTTCGTAACAATATACAACTTAGGGGGCCCATTTTATGTTTCTGGCTCGAGGCCCCAAAACCTCAAGACCGGCCTTGATTAAATAACCCGGTAAGAGAGTATTTTTAGCACCGAAACAATCCTCCATAGTCCAAGTGCCAAAACTCATCGCATAACATGTCATAATAAATAATATATATATATATATATATAATACTAGAGTCGTTGCCATTTTTAGTCTTCATGCTCTTTTTAACCTGTTAAAATTGACATATCATCTTAACCATTTAATATTTCTTTTAAAAATCTTGGCCGTTTGCTTTTTTCACAGTTAATGAACTTTATTTTATTTTATTAATTAGATATATTTGACAACATTAATATTTCTAGAATTATCTTTTTATTCCAAAATTAAATTTTTCGTCTATTTCTATTGTAAATCTCATATCCGTAATTGAGTTAATCACTTCGAATTCATTTGCTGTCAACTTTTGCATTTTTTGGCAGGTTCAAAAATTTGTGTTTGAAGAAACGAGCATAACTTTTGCATACGATATCTGTTTTAGACCCATAATATATGCTTTTGCCATTGCTAATAGTGAATTTTGGGCATTTGATCTAATCTACTGTGTTTATTTTCATTTTCCCTATTTTATTTTGAGCCAACATTTGTGTTTTGCTCGTATTTTTAACTCCAATCTTTTATAGAGTTTGTAAGCCTATTAAGACGTCTATTAAACACTTTTACCATTATCTTTATGTTTCAACGCATTGGAATTTAAAAGATAAATCGTTCTATGAGTATCAATTCAAGTTCTTTAAATTATTTTTATGTAGTTGTATATCAATTTATTTTTAATTTAATCGATTTGAGGAACATACATGTATTATCTTTGATCATTAATTCAAGTTATGTTTATCGGATATAATATGTATTATTTGCTTTGTTAACTTAGTATGTTTATTTTCCATACTATTAGTTTTTATTGTTCATTAAGTTCGTTATTATATTCAGTTGAATTCTATTTATTATGGTTTTATGTTAATGATTTTTACTCCATTTAAATGGGATATTTGTCTGTAATTCCAAAAGCGACCAGGTAAGATATTGTACATGCATCTTTGAACTCTTCCTTTTTGATCTGGAGCACTGTAAGGTTTTGAAATTTACAAGGAACATGAGACTTAAAAATTTAGAAGAAGATCCAAGTTTAACTGCGCTTCAAAATTTCTCAATTGGATATTAAATATTGGGGATGGGGTTTTAGGCAATAGGGATGATGGGGAGGCAATTATTGATAGATCCAATGATTTTTTGGTATTTGTTTTGTCAACAAATCCATTGTTAAGAGTGCGTATCCCGATTTCCTTTCTCAGGGCCATTCTACCTATCTAAATGCAGACTCCATTTTTGCACCTACCATTGATGAGGTGGACAAGGTCATTGATTATATAGTATGGCAGAACTTTCTGAATTTAAAGACGTATTTAATCTCTGATTCAGCTTGTACATCAGAATCTGACAGTGATTTGCTTCAAGAAATCCATTCACCTGAATTCTTAAATGGTATTAAATGTTTTGAAGCATCTAGCCATGAGCTCAAGTTAAAGGTTGGTGTACTGGTAATACTTATGCGGAATATTGATCATTCATCTTAATTGTGCAACGGTACATGCCTTATATTGACTAGACTTGGAGATCATATTATTGAGGTCCATATGTTGTCTGGACTAAATGCCAGTCAGAAATTTTTTATTTCAAGATTAAGCCTTACTCCATATGATATTAAACTGCCATTCACATTTTAGAGAAGACACTTTCCATTGATGCCTTGTTGTGCAATGACCATTAAAATTTCATTCTTTTTTAAGAGCTGTAGAAAATATGACTTTAGGCATAGAAAGAAAATCCCACATTGGTTATGTAGTAAAAAGAATTGAGGATCTGCACCTATATTAAGCTACTCAAAGAACCTATATTAAGCTATTTGGAGAAGGGTTCATAACAGGGCCTTAACTTATGGGCGTTGAGTTTCTAAAAAGTTTAAAATTTTAATGCATCATTATTGAAAAAAGTTTATTGTGAGCTGGTGAACTGTATCCGTCTTTATCTCACACCGTCAGATTGTTTTCTAGATTGATTCAAGTATTCGCAAATCTTCAAACAATCAGACCAGTCATCAAACCGGAAAAACTAATGGTTCAAGGTCATCAGACCGATTTTAATTAAATAATTCAAATAAATTAATTTTTACCCAAAATAATGTGAAAAAAATTCGATTTTATAATTTTAGGGTCTTTACTATTTAAAAAATGTTGAAATTTTGTCATTTTTAAGCGCAATCAAAAATATGACTTTGGGCATAAAAAACTCACATTGTTTTTTAGAGAAAAAAATTAAAGATGTATGCCTATATTAAGCTCTTAGAGAAGAGTTATGCATAATAGTGCCTTAGTTTATAGGCCTTAAACTTCCAAAAAGTTTAAAATTTTAATGGATCATTGAAAAAAGTTTATTATGTATTGTCTCCGTCTTTATCTCACATGGTCGGATTATTTTTCAGATTAATTTTATTATTTGCAATTGTTTAGAAAACTGGACCATTCATTGAACCAAAAATGCTAACGGCTCAAGGCCATTGGACCAATTTTAGTTAAATAATTGAAATAAATTATTTTTTTACCTAAATTAATGTGGAAAAAGAGCATTCAATTTTATAACTTTTTGATGTCTACCGTTTAAAAAAAATTAAGAGCAATTGAAAATATAAATTTGGGCATAGAAAAAGAATTCCACATTAGTTATTTAGTGAAAAAATTGAGTATGTATGCTTATATTAAACTACTTTGAGAAGGGTTATGTATAATAGGACCTTAACTTATGGGCTTTAAACTTCTAAAAAGTCCAAAATTTCAATAGATCATTATTGAGAAAAATTTTATTGTGAACCATATCGTCTTTATCTCATATCGTCGGATTGTTTTATGGATTGATTCCAATATTCACAAATGTTTAGAAAATTAGACCGGAAAAATTAACGGTTCGAGGTCATTGGACTGATTTTAGTTAAATAACTGAAATAATAAATTGATTTTTACCTAAAATAATGTGGAAAAAGAATATTTGATTTTATAATTTTTTGATCTTTACCGTTTAAAAAAAGGGTCGAAATTTTATTCATTTTTTAAAGACCATTGAAAATGTGACTTTGGAAATAGAAAAGGAATCACACATTAGTTATTTAGTGAAAAAATTGAGTATATATGCCTATATTAAATTACTTGGATATGAGTTATAGATAATAAGACCATAACTTGTGGGCCTTGAGCTTCTAAAAAGTTTAAAATTTTAATAGATCATTAATGAAAAAAAGTTTATAGTGAATTGATGAATCATATCCGTCTTTATCTCACACCATCGGATTGTTTTCCGGATTGGTTCCAATATTTGTAAGTTTTCTTCTATGTTTTCCTTGGTTATTTAAAGACTATTTTATTTTCATTAATAAAAGATATCGTATTATGTGTATTACCTATGTTGTTTTTCTTTACATACACGTAAACGATCAAATATTATAATTTAAGGGCTATTAGAAATATGACTTTGGGCATAGAGAGGGAATCTCTCATTGGTTATTTTGTGAAAAGAATTGAGGATATGCCTATATTAAACTACTTAGACAAGAGTTATGCATAATAGAGCCTTAGCTTATGAGCCTTGAAATTCCAAAAAGTTCAAAATTTTAATAGATCATTATTTAAAAAATTTATTGTGAACCTTTAAACCGGATACATCTTTATCTCACAATGTCAGATTTTTTTTTGAATTGGTTAGAATATTCACAAATTTTCTTCAATATTTTCCTTACACATCTATTGTTTAGAATATTCACAAATTTTCTTCAATATTTTCTTCAATATTTTCTTCAATATTTTTAGACCATTTTTTATCTCTATTAATAAAAGATATCGTATTACGGGTAGCACATCTATTGTTTTTCCTTACACACATGTAAACAATCAAATATTATATTTTTAGGGCCATTGAAAATGTGACTTTAGGAATAGGAAGGGAATCTCACATTGGTTATTTAGTGAAAAATTGAGAATGTATGCCTATATTAAGATACCTAGAGAAGAGTTATGCATAATTGGGCCTTAAGTTCAAAATTTTAATAGATTATTTATTGTGAACTGATGAACCGTATTCGTCTTTATCTCACACCGTCAGATTCTTTTTCCAATTGGTTCCAGTATTAGCCCATTCCTTATGTTTCCAATTGATTTGGTCATGACGGTGTAATTCTTTAAATACTGATTAACGTATATTAACATATTAAAATATTTAGTCTATAGAATATGTATGTTATGAAAATTAGATATCATTAATACATATTACAAAAGTTTAAAAAAAAGGCCCAAATGGGGCAATAAATAACATGTGTATTTTGTGTTAAAAAAAGTTGGTGTTCACTCGTAGACAATTTTATATAGATATTTTGAGGGTTATATATTGAAAATGTTCGAAAATTATAGTTTACGTTAAAGATGGCCAAACACCAAATTCTACTATAAATGTTGTAATACGTGTATTATCGTTCATTATTTACTCTAACTATATTTATCAGATATAACATATTTTCTTGTGCGTTATACACTGACAGTCTAACACAAACTCCAAAAATTTTCTTCGATGTTTTGCTTTGGTTTTGTTGTGTAGACTATTTTTTATCTTCATTAATGAAAGATAATGAAAGATATCGTATTACAGGTAGTATATACATTGTTTTTCTTTACACAAACATAAATAATCAAATATTATAGCTTAAATCTTTTTTATACAATCATGTTTAATTTTCTTGAATTGCTTATATTACCTGGTATTATCATCTCTTGCAATACACGGGTGAAATAACTAGTAAATTAAATAATCATAAATTATACTTCAACTAAGATATAAAAATTTAGATATCACAATATAACTAATTATCTAAAATAAGCATCATTAATGATATGTTAAGAGCATATGAATTTCCTTTTATAATCTAAATTCACCAATTTACTCCATTTGTGTATGAGATATGTGACAATAACAGAAAACTAAGTAGATGAAACTTATATAGAATCTAAAACCATAAAAATATCTTATGCTCATAATTCACATGGAAAAAACCGATTTGTTGTTTAGATTTAAATGAAATTTTCTGGATTCCATAGAAGATCTTCAAGAGTAACATATTATATATAAACCTATATAAAGTGTTGCTACTTTCTCGAGTAGCAACTTTTGAGACAGCTCAATTTTTTTTTATAATATTAAAGTTTCCAACATTTTGCTGTTCTAAAGCAAATAACATTGTTTTGTAATCCTTATAGTGTTGTGATTCTTTAAAAATAAAAACATATTGTTAGATATGTATAAATTTTCTCACTATTAGCAATACAGATCTATTTAAACAACTACTTACAATATTTTTCAAGAATATTGAAACTGCAATATCGTCAAGACATGAATTTCGTGTTCTTCTTCGAGGATGGGCAATATTTCATGTATCACCAATATATGTTATTTCGTAATTATCAAATCATGTGCTACTTCAAAAGCACAATAGATTTCTGTTTTTAGAATTAATTTAGACTATTACAGCTTAAAGAGCAATAGTTTAAAATTCTTTAGAAATATTGAGGCAAAGTAAATTAATAACTACGCATCTGGTATGTGTTGATGTGTCTTTTTAGAAACACGTCCAACATGACGATTTTACTCTCTTTGGGGGCCATTCTCATGGTGGATGGCCCCCCTCAAAGATTTGTAAATTCCTTTGAGGGAATCGCGTCTCCCAGGCATTGATCGCTCAACTATGGCTTCATGAGTCTTATGATTTTTGGGATGATCCTTTGAGGGAATCACGTTGATTAATATAATAACAACTAGTTAAATCACTCATGCGTTGCACGGGTATAAAAACTTAATAAAATATATTATTAGATAGTTAAATATAAATATGTAACATTTACACTCATTAGAAAATATGAAAACACAAATATACATTAATTGAATCAACAAGATAGATGGACTTAGTAATCGTAAAGTTTATGATCGTTTAAAAGACATCATACATTCTTACATATAATACTTCGTATATATGTACAATAATAGAAAAATACTTGTTAATCGCCTCATTTTAAAAAATCCTAATAAAACTAACAAATTAAAAAATATATAAAAAATTCATTTAACATTAAACTCATCAATACATATGGTAGAGATGGTGAATTAACGAATTATGATATATTAGAGTTTGTTTTAGAATTGACATTTTAGATTTGGTATTTTAATTTATTAACGAAAAAGATTAACAAACAAAACAAATAGGCAAAATGGTTAAGGTTTAGTTGTTAAACACAATAGTCACATGTTCAAGTCTTCTTTGAGTTCTTTAATTTTTGTTAAAAAAATGAATAAGTACAGCAAAATTTACCAAATAAAAAAAGTGGAAAATCACGACACAAAAAGTACTGAGACTTAAGTGGATTAATTAACATATAGATGGCGATAAAATAGTTCTAATAGTACACAAAAAAAATAATAATAAACAATAATAAAAACAATGCTTCTTCAGAAGCAAATTACATTTTTCTAGAATATATTTATAGTAAGAGATAAAATTGTAACTTTTCAATAATCACAACAAATATCTTATCAAATACTTTCTAAAGTTGTTTATAAGGAAACAAATTATGTTTCTTTATCATATCATAATTGTTGACATATCTCAAGACTCTTTTCATGGTAGGGAGATTTCCAGAAACGGCGAAAAGTAACTATGTATTATCGAAAACGGCGAAAAAAAATTCTAAGTCCGAATATAGCAACATTCAACTATTACAATTATGCATATACCCCTGATTTTCCTTGTTTCCATTTAAGGTAAGCGGCTTATGCACATCAGTGCGATTAGACTTGTCATGGACACTTTGGAAAACGTGAAACTTTCAAGTGGAGCATAGAATGTTGTTTACACATGGTCTACTATATGAATTAGTTGACACCAAGTGTCTTGCGCGTTATTGAATCGAATGGATAATTCTTTGAGTCGTGCGTTACCCTAGTTCAAGGCCTAATTAAATTTATTTCACATGCGGTTCATTGTATAGTGCAAGCCAGCTCGGTAGTTACAGGTGATTAGTTGAAGCTTACGATTCCGTGACTATGAGATTTTATCATCACATGAAGAGCAACCATTGGCAGTATTAAATACCAGTTAGCAGCATGGAATGGGGTAACAATCAATTGCGGCCTGGAAAACCTTGACTCTAGACGCTATATACTCGGAGTCATGTCCTCGACTGTCTAGACTTTGTTGAACATGGTACACAAAATTCCCAACACTGAGGCATTTCAAACTAACAATGAATATAAAACAATACCACATCAACCCTATGAATACACAAGGATATCACAACTAAAGAAGCAAAAAAGGCCTATACCATCATGCATTCAATTGAAATAACAATCAAAATATAAATGATACGTTATGTCCTTCCATAACATCCAAAACATTAGTGTATCATCTAATTTGGGGGCTGGTTTTCAGGTGGCCACATATCAAGTAGCAACCGATGACAAAAAACAGTTAAGTTATTTATATCAACAAGGAAGTATTTTGTAGCGACTGGACTTTTTTTTCACAAACGAAAAATTCTATCTAAAAGATTTTAAAGAAATTAAAGCGTGTCGCTACCACCCTGATCCTTTATTTAATAATTAGTCATGGTAAAGATTTTAAAGGACTCGAGTCTCTCGTCTATTTATTTTAAAGAAGAATGTAAAAGTTGTATCATCGAATCTTGTTTACTTCTGAATTATAGAGTCGAGCCCAATTAGTAAATTAAGTCTATTATCCAAGAAATTCGGCCCAAATCGTATTTTCATGTCTAAGCCCATCATACTTAATTTTGTTTTTCTTTTCTGGCCCAAGAAATTTAATCCAACCCTTAACCTATCTAGCTCAAATGGCCAGACGGATGAAGCTGGATACTCCATCTCCATCTCAACTATCTCACACGTACGTTTGAAAACTCATCGATGCCCTAACTAGCGTTGGCAACTAGAATCTCTCCCCTCCTCTATGTTTTGATAACAAGGAATCTTATCGGATTTTCCCTCATATCTCACGTTCCTGCTTATGTTCATGATACAAATACAACACAAACAACTCAAAAACACAAATCCTTCTGCCATTACACTCCCACCTACATAGAAATACATCCATCCCCTCTGCAATACACTCACAACCCCCAACACTTTCCCCCTCAGTAATACATATACACACCAACGCATCTGCCAAATCTACACCCATATACATACACAGAAATCCATACATGCTCCCAGCCACTCACAATTCACCGCAGCAGAAACATTGAACGCAAAAAAAAAAAAAAATTCAAAGTCTCTTTTCAGGTATACACATATACACAGTATCCATACATACAGATTGGTATACATACACAAACAAGAACACACACGCACGTTCTTTGGCAGCCACTACTACCCTCCTTTCCAAACCCTGTCCGCAGCCACTGCCGCTCTACACCGTCGCCGCGGCCACTGCCGTTGCCATCCATCACCACCTCGGCCACTATTTTCGTCTCAAAACAAGTTCTGAAAAATTCAGAAAGTCGAAATCAAGAACCTATGAAATTTACCTCCACTGTCGACCGCAATATCTTACTCAAATCGCCTCCCTACCTGCAGCAAACTCGAGCCCACACACGGCATGCCTTTGAACCACCACTGTCGACCAATACCTGAGAAACCATCTGCTCTCCTCGAACCCCATTCTCCTCGTGAGCCATCACCTCGCCCCAAACCGAAACCCAACTGAAACTCCTCAAGCCAATCCCTGGACCTGCGGCCTCCCTTTTGAGCAGCCTCGAGTGAGTCCCGAACCACGACTCTTCACCCGCATTGCGAACCCCCAAACGAACCCAAAGCTTTGAGACCCAGCCGCGAACCCGCGACTCTCTCTCCACAGCTCGAGCCCTCATCATCCATGGAACCCTCCGCTTCCTCGAACCCGAGCCACTATGAACCGAGCCCTCGATTGCAGACTCTCTCTCTCTCACTCCGATCCTCGACCCCAAACGAAATGGGAGTCAGGGATTGAGAATTGGGGCTAATTGAATCCTAACTTTCAACTCGGGTCCTTGAGTATTGGTCTGTGTCGTGCTAGCCCCTATAGCATGTTTAATGCCCTAGCTGATCCCAACCTAGTAATTCAGCCGAGTTCAGCCCCTTAAGTTTTAAAAAGTCTAAGTTGACCCGAAATCTTTTAGTCAAACTTATTTTAACCCTTTATTTTCAAAGAGTCCAAGTTGGCCGAAAACTTTCTGTCCAGTCGATTTTAATCCCTTGATTTTCGAGATACTCTATGTCAGTCCCTAAAGTTCCGGTTTCACCCATCCTAATTCTTTAACTTTTGAGATACCTTATCCTAGCCCTAATGTTTTGCAAAATTATGTTTTAGCCCAAAAACTTTTATAAGTTCATATTTAATTCGTACTTTATTTAATATATTTCCAGGTTTCTAACTCAAAATGTGCTTATTTATTTAATTGATAGACGAGACGCGGGATTTGACGTACTAGTGCCCTATAGCTCAAACTCAAGAAAAGAAAAGCATTAAGAGGTAGATTCCTTACTAAAATTGTTTTTAAAGTTATATGCGCACGTTTTATGAAAATTATGATGCAACTACATGTTACTTGTTTATACATGTGCTTATATAATTTTAGACCATAGAAAGTATGCGCATAATTAGCTCAGCTTAATCAGGAACCCACATATTTAGCTCGTCATTTGACGGGCCCACAGACATAGATAACCTGCTTGTATTAAGACAAGCTCACAGACATAAATTCTATGGGTACATTATGTTAAATAGCGTAATATGTGTTGCAATGTTTTAAAGTCAGTGTGCAGTGAATCTACTGAGTGTTTCTTCGAAGCACTCACTCCTTTATTTCAAATATTTCCGGGTCTGGAGCTGGCAGCGACACGACCGAGGATGGCAATTAATCGAAAAAAAGGAGAAAAAGAATAAAAATTATTCGTTAATGTCTCTATTTATTTTAGTCTAAAGTATTTCCAAACATTGCTGATATTTTCAACATTGAATAGTTGACAACGGTTTTGTGTAAGTGTTGATTATTGACAATGGCTACATTAGAAGTTGTTTATAAAATATTCATATGTTATTACATAAAAAAAAATTCCGCACTTATTTATATTACCCTCAAAGTTCCGCAATAGCAATAAGAAGTTTAGTAGAGTCTTGAGTGCTTAGAATTTGTGTTGTTACATATTTGATGCTAAAGCCCTACCAGTACCACATACCAAAGCAAGTTCATGATAAAAATTATCTACAAAATGTCACTCGTCGAATGTCATAAATTTAGTAAAAATGTCACAAGAAAACTTCTCAAGGTACATGCCTAGCTCCTCCTCCTCTATGTTTGCCATGGGGAAGCCAGTGGGCAAACTTTCTACAATCTTAATTGCAAACACTCCAGGGAGAGTTAAAAAGCAAATTAGCGAGGTAAATAAGAGCATAGGAAATCCACTTGGAGGACAAGTCAATGCCCTGTGTCATAGTAGAAAAAACAGATTAGGCCATCTAATTCAGCCCATGGCTTCTCGTGGCCAATCCTTGAGAAATCAGTAGGGTTAGGATATCAGTTCCCAACAATCTCCTACTAAGTTAATATGCAATAACCAAGACTATGGCTACTACACTCACCACTTAGTCCACAGACTGATATAGTTTAGAAAGACATGTCCAAGTTCTGAAAAGTACCATTTGCAATTCTCAGCCTTCAATTACATGCTATCGATGTAAGAGCATCTACACTGGAGGTGTTGAAGCACACTCCTAGTACCATTGTTAGTTAACAACTCAAAATCATAGCCACATTGGATATGTTACTAAAAGTGCTAAAAAAATCTTTTTAATAAGAATTTAGCTTTGTTGTTGGAGTTAACAACCATTTTTAACAATTGAGATGTCATTTTGTGTTTACTTTCTAGTTAGTTTATGTTATTAATTGTTGACTTAGAATTGTAAGGAAAAAAATACTTAAAATTAACCAATACCTTTCTTATGAAATTTAATTTTGCCCTCTTCAGTATGTTTATTTTAACACCTCCAATGTGTTAGAGATCAAAAGTTACTAAGCTTACCGGTCATTAAGTGAGTTAAATTTAACAAATCCATTGTGGATGCTCTGATTGGGAAAAATATAAGCTGAGGGCACATAAAAAAACATAATCTCTACATATATAAGGACAGAGAACGACAAATGTAAGAAATAGCAAATCCATTTCTTGAATGTCTTCAAGAATGGATTCTTCCCTATCCTTAGAGAATGGCATATGTAAGAAATAGCAAATCCAATTCTTTTAGGGACTAATAAAAAAAACAAATTTTGGAAATACCTCAAATAGGACTTGCAATAAATGCCACCCAAACTTAGTCTTGCAGCCTACAACTTTATTTAGTGGTCCACTGAAAACTGCCTCCTCAAATTTTAGCACCTGGTATATTTCACCAAGAAAAATACACAATCAAAGGAAAAAAGATAGAAGGAAAACATTAATTCAGCTCCACATTAACAAATAAACAACAGCACATAAAAAGTATAACCAACACAAGATTTCAAAAATGGGAAACAGGATTGGAAACAACCTTTTTTCTTCATTTATCCCCGTATTTTGGGTTTCGAAAAAGTATAAATCTTTATTCTTTTTGTATTAAACACTGGTTAATAAAGCAAAAGTTAACAAGAAAATGGATAGTCAAAACTTTTACATAGAAGCTGTAAAAATTATTTGATTTCTGGATTATATATTATTGGTAATAACCGAGTGGGATTTTCAGCAAAGTTGTTCTTGGAATCAAATATAGATACATTGGCGATGCAAGAATTGACTCATTTCTAGAATCTATCATCCAGGAATTTATATAAACTGGAATTTGTAAACTATAAACTAGTACAAATATATTCCAAACATCATGGAGATAGGTTCTAATTATATGACTCATGCCTGTTAGGCAAGTAAATTTGTTACAAATAGCTCAGTTATGGTGTCATTGGAAAACTTGGGCAGTCTCAAGACTTGGGCAATCTAATCACCTTCCAGTTATTAGTAAATATGTCAGAACCCAATATAAAATGATCCTTGTTTTGTTGACTTTACACAACGAAAATAAAGAAGAAAAGAGAAATTACTTTCGAGGAAGAAAGAAAAAGAGCATCCCAAGAATGCTTAATCAATATGACGTAAACAAAGCCTATACGAGAATAAAACATAAAAACCCATAAACCAAGTATGCATAAGCACGTTAATTAATGTGCAGACAAATATATGTCCAAGTTCTTCAAGTACCTTATGGTAAACTAAAAGTCAAAATTTATAAGCAACCTGAATGTATGCAAGGATATCGTTGGTTCCAACTCTAGCCCGACCTTCTTGTTGCCTTAGAATCGAATAATAGAGCTTTTCCTACAGAAAATGGAAGGAAAAGACTTGATTAGTTATTTAATAGTAGGCACATGGTTAGCAACAAAAAGTGTTTTGGCAAGATAAACTTGTATTCACACATGTTGTCACCACAAGAAAAGGCCTAAGCCTTGATAAACTTGAAGCCGTAAGTCTCAACAAAAATCACTAGAATAATTCAAGTCTTTACAAAATTCACTAAGTACCAAATAATTAATTAAGAAATTTTTTTGTATTGGGAGTGTGCGAAATACAAAAAGGGGGAAAACACTACGCTACATTCTTAGGTATGTAGTAACTTCACTTCAGAGAAGGATTATGGCAATTCAGTTATAAGGATCTCGCCCCAAAATCATTAACCATTGTAGCCTATAAATAATACACTACAAGGCCGAGGTGGATGATAGAAAAAATGCAGATATGACAACACAACAAGCGGATATCAAGGTCTGCTCTCAGCCACCACTATCCTTGAGTCTAAGGCGCTATCTATGTATAAAACGGAGACAAGAATAACAAGAAATATCATACAGGAATTTTCACCGTCAATAAGTATGGAGACAGTAGCTCAAGAAAGAAACAGAAACCAGAATATAGATACTAGAATTACTGTAAGAAGAATAGCACACAAAACCCAAATATCTTTACTGATTACCGGATGATAGATTCTAGAAATGAGAAAACATATTCAAAATCATTAGATCATAAATACACAATCCAAGAATGCCAATCAAAATGAAAGTAATATCAACTCAAATAGGTACTCTCGCGAATTTGAGCACTATCAAACCCATAAAATTTGAAAACAAAAAAAAAAAAAGAAAAAAATGAAATTTTAGCAAAGCGGAAGGTAGGGTCGAAAAATTACCTCCACCCAACATCACCTAGGATCATCTACGGTTCTTCTTATGCTGAAATTAGGCACTTTGACTTTGACAGTCTGACGATAGCCCTCACCCGTCGCTCGAACTTAACTTGAAACAAGGTATACCTATGGTAATATAGTCTTCTTGTCCGTTTGATGCTGACCTTGCACAACGGTAATGGAGTCTTCTTCTCTGTTTCACACCTAGATCGCGTTTTGTTGACGGTTGACTGAGTTTCTTTGTGAAGGACTGGTTTGGTGATTTGGAATTCCCCGAACGAAGGAGTTTACTTGTGTAGGAGTGGTTTCTGATTTCAAAATCCCAAACTGACGAGATGGGATGTTTGCATTAGATTCATTTACTGTGCTGATCAGAATAAATAGGGGTATTCTGGGGCATCATATCTAAAACTAGGGGTATTTTTGTCCATTCACGAGTCAATTCTTGTTACAGTTGAACTTTGCGAGAAAAATGACATTTTTAGCTTTTGCTATATGAAATTTGACTTTTGTGTAATTTTTTCTTATTGTTATTCTTCATATATATATATATATATATATATATTCTTCAAAAATATTTAATATCAAGAAAAATTTATAATTCTTTAAGAATTTATACATAATAATCTTCAAGATTATTAGTGTGATAGGATATTACATCCTCATAAATATCAATATATACATTAATTATAACATATGAGGATAATCTTGTAAAATTCAAAAACTTTATCCAAAAAACAATGTATCAATTATGATGATGCATAGATCTATAGGAGTTTATCATATCCCGACTAGAATAAAAAGTGTTAAAAGTGAGACAAATTGTGGCTTTCATATTTACATTCATCCATAATAGACTGTCACAATTATTTCAAAAAGAAGAACCAATAAAAAGAAAGTTCATGATATCCTTCTCATTATAAAGAAAATAATAGCATATAAAAATTGAATACCAAAAATTCATTGAATTGAATTTGGACTTTCTATCCATATATATACACATTAATTAAGACTTGTCAATCAAATTAATATTTTAACAAGCCATATATATATGTCAAAGGCAAGATGACAATGAGTTGACTTTTACACTATAATTATAAAAATTTGGGGATAATCTAAACATTAAACTAGTAATTTCACCCGTGCATTGCACGGGTAAATAATACCAGATAATATATGCCATTAAAAATTAAAAAAGAGTAAACCTGATTAATCGGAAAATCTAATCCAACATCTGCAATCATTCATGCATCTGTAAGGAAATCAATAATCATATATGTGATTTGAGACAATGAAATTTTAAATCAATGAAACCGAAAAATTATCTACATAATGCAAATTTGAAGCAAAACAAACAACCAAATATTTGTAGTATTAGCCAGTCATATAAGTTAAACATCAACATTAATCGACTGATATTCAATAAAACAAATTTAAGCCACTTAAATTCCCAAAACCGCAATATTAAGATACATCGTAAAATGCAAACAAAATTATGCTATGGAATAAAAAAATTACAAAATTCAAAAGGATAATGTACGCTATTTTTCAATTCAAGGAAAAGAAATATGAATGATAGCGTTTTTTTTTTTTCCCAAATAAAATCAAAGCATAGACCAACCAACCTGCAATTAAAGAAATTTATCCAATAAAATACATAGTAAACTTGATCAAATGATTCTGAGAATTAAAATGTTACTCAAGATCACGGAGGTAAAAGCTGGAAAATTTCAAGGCCCCATCAATGCCATCTGAAGTTTTAACCTTCTCAAGAGGATTTAATGTACCTATTACTTCTGAAAAAAATAAACAGTAATCATTTAAAAAACTAAAAAAAAAAAAATTGTATGTCTCAAATTTTATTATCAAAAAGAGGGTGACTAAACAATTGAAACAATATTATCAATAAGGTCAGGAGCATTGACAGTTGGAGCATTAATAACATCCATGAAAGGAACAAAGTTATACACAGACAACGGGAAATAAGGATGCTTCTCAAAAGACTGACTCTTGATCTTCGTTGTATCATTGAAGAAGAACCTATAAGGATGTGAAGTAGGCTTCCATCCACCAACGTTGTCTTTCACATCAAAGTGCATCATCGTATATAACTCATTTACTTCAATAAGATCATCAAAAGCAGCTACGGACTGATGGGTTATCGATGCCTGGATTCGAACCCCTTATCAATTAAAAATTTCAGATAAGATATTGTTCAAGATTACACCAACTTTAAAAACTAAATAAATAAACAATAAAATACAATCACTGTCAACAGCTACAGTGAAACAAAGAAAAATGGAAGAGAATTGAAGAACTAATATGTAGTAATTGGATAAAATCTATCCTGTAATTAATTCCCTTAAGTTGTATTTACCTATATAATTAACACTGTGAATTAATTTTCAACCCAAAATTTTTTTATAAGGTCAACTAACATTATCAGGAAATTATGTAGTCTAAAATATAACCAAAAAAATTCATTTTTCGAATTAAATTAAGATCATATTCAATACGCAATATCCACCATGAATCAATACATATAGTATATAATTGTTAAGCACCAAGCTATTAAATTAAAACTAACATTAACTGAAATAAGTACGAATTGAACAATATAAAGTCACATAAAATAACATAAACTGAAATAAGTAAGCATTATTGATTGGTATTGCAATTTTTAATTGATTACCCATTACTAATATGTCACAATATTGTGAACAAAGGTAGTTAACGTTAGTGCTTAGTATTGCTATTTTTTAATTGTTCTGACTTACGGGTTTTTTTTTCTAATTTCATTTTTTTTTTGGGTTGGGGGGTTCTAATTTCAAATTATTAGTGCTATGGAAAAATCATTGAGTGATGATAAATAAAAGAAAATATACGTATATAATTCTCTCACGAGTTGTTGCCATAACATAACACCTATAAAATAAAAAGGTCAAAATTCTTCATGCTCAATTTATTTGTTTGGTAACATAAAAGAGGCATCTAAAATATTCAAGGGAGCAGAAATAAAGAATTCGTATCATGGACAGTCATAACTAATGGATATGATGAATATGGATATGTCCACGGGCAACTCATGCAATACAAAGTAAACTAAAATAGGTAAAAATTACATGCACACAAACTACTTGAAATTTACTATTTATGTAATCATAAATCTAGCAATATAGTTCAGTTAATTTCAACTAACCTCATCGTCAATTAGCACCATCTCAATAACCCTTATTCCCCTCTCTTTGTCTGGAATGGCACAGCCTATTTATGTGCAACACGGAGAAGGAATGCAGCATTTTTGGGAAGTTTAGAAGTAACCTCACGTAGTGTATGCTTCATCGGAGCCATTTAAATTACATAGATCGACAAAACAATGCTCTAAAAGATCAACTAAACAATTAGGGCTGGGAGAAAAAGCAGTAAATTTATGAACCTCACGTAGTGTATGCTTGGTATTTATGAACTAAACAATGCTCTAAAAATTAGAGCTGGGAGAAAAATCAGTAAATTTAAATGGTATGGGGGCAAAAAAAATCACTGCAATTATGTTGCCTAAAATAAGAAAACTTACCGCTGAAAGGACTCCTCATGTGGATAAGCGATTCCCAGCCAAGAGCCCGGCTTGAAGACGGACTTGATGAAATCATCTGACGGCTTTGATAAATCTCTGACTCTAGAATACAAATCGGATGGATGACAATGGTAATTCATATTAGTAATTCAAGATATAATAGGTATGTGATAGAGGGGAATTGGAAAGGATAAGATTTCCATGTGATAAGATACCTAATTTAGATTCAAATTGGGAAAAAAAATCGCTTAGATGGAGTCGGATGAAACGTGAAATTTGGGAGTCTGAAACCTACAAAGTCGTCGAAATTTACCGCGGTGTGAACTCCTCTGACTTTCCTTTCGGTGTGAATTCGTCTGAATTTCCACTCAACAAGTAGCCCAGCTGTGTGAATTTCATTTAGCCAATTGGTCAATATTGGTCCTTTGCACAACATTATTAATTCAAAAATAAGCCATTTCTGTAGATAATCTTTAGGTGGTGGAATGGAACGAATAAAAAAATGATATAATCAATAAATAAATGAAATAAAAAATAACTAAATAAGTTATGAAATGAAGGGAAGAGATTGAATGATGAAATGAATGGTCAAGCTATCTTTATCAAATTTAGTAAGTGAAATGGGCGGGAAAATAAAAATAGCAATGACATTAGTATTATGTGTGTGTGTGTGTGTATATATAGATTGGCAAACTATGAAAACTATCTAACTATTAAAATTGGTAGAGGATTCCAACTCACAAGACACATGTATGTTTCAATTCCTAAAAATCCCAAGGTAATCTTGTAGTTATGGTTGATAAATAATCGATATCAACCACCAATGAAAATAAATTGAAAAGAAATTTTCTCTTGGATGCAAACATGAAGTGGGTTTGAAATATGAAATTAGGATTTCCCAAAGAATTTTATGTGAATTGATGATTTAGCGAATCAAAAACTAGAATATATTAGACAATCGTGCTAATAATATTTCATAAACTAGAGTAAAAAGAATAATAATAAAACAATGAGAAGATAGAGAAAACTCATGAATCGTATATATCTTTTATGATAACAAAAGACTCTTATTTATAGGTACAAATATAGGATTTTAGGGTATTTTAGTCATTTACAATATCAATATATAATTTACAACAAATTTAACCTTTTCTTTATTCTTCATACTAGTACAGCACCCGTGCGACGCACGAGAAAAACAACGTTAAAAAATATAACAATAAGAATTTGAAAAATGAATCGGAAATATTTGTATATTAGTTGAAAATATAAAAGATGAATAATGTTCAAAAAATAAAACAATAGAAATCTGAAAAATGAATGGGAAATATTTATACATTAGTTGAAAATATTAAAAATGAATGTACATCAACGAAAATAATTAGATCAATAAACTCATTAATAGAAATCTTTTCCTATGTTCAATGTGACCAATCAACTTGCATGACGTGCGTACAGGTCTTTATTTATTAATAATAGCACACCATCTTTAATACTATATTAGTCAAACTATATGCTTAAACTATGAATTGACTCTTTGCCTTCTAAATATCTTTGAAATTTTAGAAATTTTCATTTTATATGATTTTGAAACTTAAACTTATGAAAAAGAGAACTTGGTCTAAAAGAAGAATAAATAATTGTGAGAAATTTATTAAAGGTCGATTTTTTGATAAATAAATCTAAATAGAAACTTTTTTAAGTTCCCAATTTCTCACACATTATACTAAAACATTAAAAATTTTTAAGGGAAAAAAAAAAAAAACTAACCCCCGTAAGCTTTGTGTATTTTCAATAAGAATGACGCCAAAATATCCCTAGAAATATTATTGAGAAGGAGGCCAAAATATCCCTAAAATTGTTATTGACATTCAAGCGAAAGATAATCGAGGCGAACTAAGTTTACTATAGCTTTTTAAAGTTATAGTGCAAGTACAAATTTGTGAAGTGTTTAACTCTATACCAATTGTCGTTGACGACATTTTGGCGAGCTTTTCTCCTTATAAAGAAATGTAAGTCACCTAACCTTTCTCATTACATGTATTTTCCGCAAATTTACAGCATGTTTGATTACATTTGTTTTCCATGGAAAATATAAAACGCGTGGGAAAAAAATCAATCTTTATGAGTTTCTTTGGGAATAGAAAATGGAATTTTAAATTCCATGATAGGGGAAAACATGGGAAAATAGGCAAAACATGACGTTATCAGTTAGCTTACATCATAAGTCAAATACATGAAATAAGTAGAAACTACACTTAATTTAAATTAATATAATATAACATGATATAGATATAGATTTTAAATCAATGAGAATTGAAGGTATTATTGTTTTTTTAAGTAAAAAAATGTTAGATCAGGTAAAAATGTGAGATTTGTTGATGTTAAATTACATAATATGACGAAATGTCTAGGTTAAAATTGCAAAAATTAACCAAAAAAGGATAAAATAAAACAATAAAAAATAAAATATGACGTCAGTCATGACATCACTGTTGAAATTGTATATATCTTTTATGATAACAAAAGACTCTTATTTATAGGTACAAATGTAGGATTTTAGGATATTTTAGTCATTTACAATGTCAATATATAATTTTCAACAAATTTAACCTTTTCTTCATTCTTCATATTCTTCCCCAATTCATTGTTGAGGACTGATGCATTGCCTTGCTCATTGCTTTTCTTTGACAACACCAACTTTAATTCCTTCAATTTTAATTATCGACAGTGATTATTTGTTACCTCCCCCCCACCCCACCCCCCAAAAAACCAATTTAGCCCTGGAATTTTTGCAAAACCATCCGTTCTGTCTGAAGAATTTTACACAACCACAAACTTTGACATTTATTTTTCACTTTAGAATAAAACCCAAAACATTTTGACGTATTAGCCTTGAAAAGTTCAAGCAAATAGAGAGAGGAGTACATGATCTTTAATTTAATGTGTAGAGAAGCTTGAGGAATTCATAAGTGGAGAAAGATGGAAGGGGCGTGGTACCAAGATTTTCATTTTTTTGGACGATAACATGAATAATTAGAGATGGTTATGTGAGTGAAAGTGCTTGAATCCTGGTTGATTGTGGTGGGAGGAGAGGGAAAAAAATGCATGTGGTGGTATATTGTATATAGTATTGAGATACTATATACTCACATGAATTTTGTGGCACAAATATAGTTAATATTTCGAATTGGATGACAGATGAGTGGGTGGCATTAAGAATAGGTTTTGAGAGTTCCACTTTGAATAAATTTTTGTGGTGATTGTGGTGTTTAATTCATTTTTTTCTCGCTGATTTGTTTGCCTAATTGCGTAAGGTTAAGATTGTAAAAGAAATGTGGTGTATTATTAAATTGTGTTTTATTTAGTAGTGTATTTATAAATGTGGTGTAACAAATAGAATTCATAGTGTTAATATAATTACCTTATATATAAATATTAAATACCTTATAAAAATGCCATGTAATCATTATACTAATTAAATGAAATGAGTTTACGGTATAATTTTACCATAGTTTTCCGGCTACTTTTCTTAAAAGTAAGGATAATTTGGTTTTTTTTTCCAATTGCAGTAATGATCAGAACAGTAAATGCTTTTATATTCAGATTTTTTAAAACTTCTAGAGTTATCTTATCTTCATAATTTTATCTTATTTTTGTGATTCTATCTTCAAGTTATCTTAAATCATTTTTTTCCTAAATTTTCGTTTCATGAAAATTCAGCAATCAAGATAGTCCCCTTGGATTCTATCTTCAAGTTATCTTATATATCAATTTTCTTTTTAAATTTTCCTTCATTCACATGGGTATCCAATTCCCGCTGTGATTTTGAACAGATTATTCCTAAATTTTCTCCTCTTTATCCAAGTGTTTGTTGGCCGACTAAGATACCATTATCCCACATAGGTCTTGGCGTACACAAACAAAGTCAATAGTTGAGGATTTTTATAAATTGATTATTTATATCATATCAAAAGATAAAATAAAAGATAACTATGCTTGAACAAATATATAATACTATACTACGATATCTAGTTTTTACATTCTTTTATATGGGTGGACATCTATTTTCTCAAATCCTTATGATAAGTTAAATTATTTTGAACTTAAAAAAAGGTTAAATTATTTTAAATTATTCTTCCCATGCATCGCAAGCGTGAAAATCTAGTTCCCATTAAATCAGATAACTTCAAATTCACATATATAAACTCTCTCACTAAAACAAACCTGGAACACCCGCAAACTGTGATTTAAATAAATCCCCAATCGATATTATATATAAGATACGTTCAAGAAAAGTTTCTCCTTATTTTTAGAATTCAACAAAAAGCCATAATAATTCTAGATAAGTCCAACTCTATAAAAATCTCTGTCTAACTGATCCGTGTGGAATTATACTTATTCTAAAATTTTATCACTTATATCCTACGATTTTTCAATCTAAAAAAAACGACATTAAAAGAAAAAATCTTGACAATGATATATATCATAAAATATATGCGTCTAAGAACTAGTTAAACGACCCGTGCGTTACACTTGTAGAAAATTTTATTAAAATATATTATTAGATAGTTAAATATAAATATGTAATATTTACTTCTCTGTACAAAATATAAAAATATAAGTATATATTAATTGAATCAATAAGATCAATAGACTTAGTAATAGTAAAGTTCAAGATTGTTTAAAAGAAAACATGCATTCTTATATATAATCCTTCGTACATATATACAATAATAGAGAAAATACCTGTTACTTGCCTCATTTTAAAAAATCCTTATAAAACTAACAAATTAAAAAAATGTTTTAAATAACATTAAACTCACAAATACACACGGCATAGATGGTAAATTAACGAATTTTGATGGATTAGAGTTTATTTTAGAATTGACATTTTAGATTTGATATGTTAATTTATTAATGAAAAAGATTATCAAACAAAACAAATAGGCAAAATGATTAAAGTTTAGTTGTTAAATCCAATGGTCACAGGTTCACGCCTTCTTTAAGTTTTTTTACAAAAATTTTTGTTAAAAATAAAAGGAGCAATTACTGCAAAATTTGACAAATATAAAAGGCAGGAAAATCACGGTACAAAAAGTACTGAGATTTAATTAGATTAATTAATATATAGATATTACACAACTTACCAAACAACAATATGCAAGGAAATATGTTATGGTAAATTAGAAGAATTAATCATAACACTTTCCAAAATCTAAGAGGGAAATTGTTTAGCATAAAAGAATAAATTAATTAAAAAAATCAAATATCCTTTCCTAGAGGAGCTAGGAAAGCCTTAAAAAACGTACAAATCAGAAATAGCCAAAATACAAATGAGAAAATACATAATAACATCATCATAGGGCTGGTTTTAAGTAAAATAGGAGAGTCAGAAAGCCTTTGAAACAGCTCTTTCTTGGTGGTATAGACCAAAGGATCCACGGATTTTGAGATGATGTCTTCAACTATAGTATTGGAAGAAGATCCTATTTGAATATTATGATTGTCATGAACTAGATTACCTATCTTGGATAAGAAACTAGAGGAAATGGAGTGGTCTATTCTTGAATCCTTGGAATGAACTAAAGCAAGTTCCCTCTGGAGCACAGCTCCCACAAGACTCTCCCTACTGTCATAGATGTTAGATATGATAATTTCATCAATAGTATTGGAAGAAGATCCCAGCTGTTGAATATTATGATCATCATGAACTAGAGTACCTGGCTTGGATAAGAAACTGGAAATGGAGCTCTCTATACTTGTATCCTCGGAATGAGCTAAAGCGAGTTGCTTATCGTGTTCCCTCCGGAGCACGGCTCCTACAAGTTTCTCCCAATTGTCATAAATGTTAGACATCTTGTTATATTTCTTACTACTAAAATCTACAAGTGTCTCAAGTATATGTGACCAAAATGGACGAACAACATGAATCTTGCACCTTTTGTCTTGAAAGGATGACTCTCTCTAACTCTACATCCAAAAGTACAAATTTTCCATGATTTTGTTTTTCATATCAAATGAACAGACCAGAAACTACCGATCATGGTACACTTTCCACAAATTTCTTTTGACTAGGAAATTTCTTGGATATAAATGCTTGACTTGGTGAGTCAACAAGGCTTTTTTTGTTTTTCTCTCTAATGGCTCCAAAACCACACAAATTTAAGCGAAATTTGCCCCGTTTAAGCTCCTAATGTTAGACCCGAATTTTCCAAATTTATTTTCTACTACATACTCGGTCAAAGTCAAAATTATTATGTCAAAGTCTAAGCTATCAAAGGGCTAAAGTGAATAAATTAATTATTGGAGGGCTTGTATTAGGGATGTAAATCTAACCTGCCAAACCGCGGAACCAAACTGAAACCGCAATTTCGAAACCATTGGTTTGGGTACACGTGAACCCGTCAACAATTTGGTTTTGACCCAAACCGAATTGCTTTGAAATGGTTTAGTTTAGGTTTTAATTTTCCGAAATCATTTCAAACCGCCAACCTACCAAATTTAAAGAAAAAAATTAATGATATAACTTGTCTTTACTCTTTAGTCCATGATCACCTATTCAACTTCTAATAAACCTAGTTAAATATAAAATACATTTCATTTCCCCCCATTGAACCAACTAATTACAATTCTCCAATTCGTTACTCTCTTACAAAGTTCCAAACTTAAATCTTCTCATCTTCATGTTACCTGCATCAATTTAACGTTCCATCAATTTGTGTGTCGCGAGTTGTTCATTAGAAGTACAAAGAAAGAATGATTTAATAGTTTCTTCACAACTTTTTATTTTTTAACTATACCATCTGTTTTCATTTAATAGTATAGTTCATTTTTTATCGTAAATATACATGTCACTTTTACTAATTACACGAACATTACTTTTACATTTATAATTAAAAGTGAAATGATATGGCAATTCATATTTTGTCTTGTTCTACAATGCCACAAAATATTATTACAACTAATCTTTATACTCTAATTCAAAAATGTTATACGTATAGTTATTTCTTAACTCATTTGGAACGTACTAATTTTTTCCGTTCGCAAACCACGGTTTGAAACCACACCAAACTGCAAAAATATAGTTTGGTTTGGTTTGGTTTGGTCTAGGAAATCAAATGGTTTGGTTTGGTTTGGTTTGGTTTGGGAAAATTTCAAACCGCTTTAAATAGTTTGGTTTGAAGTTTGATAAAAAACCGTTCAAACCAAACCGATTACACCCCTAGCTTGTATGCAAACTATTTTGGGTCAAAGGCCAATTTATATTACTTAAATAAGTTGAGGATACTTGATTACAAATTATACATATATATATGTACGGAATTTGTCTTGCAAATGGGATAAATCCCAAGCACACAGACTCACGCATCGTTTTCCGCAGGGAGGAGGAAGAAATAGTAGGGGGAAAAAGGGAAAAAAGAAAAAAAAAGAAGGGAAAAAGGGAGAAGAAGTGGGGATTTTGCACTTTTTGGTATAGTTTAACACATGGACTTTTGATTTCTTGCATAAATTTATAGAGGTAAGTCAAGAGGTGGTTTCTAAGGTTTTTGTGTTTTATAATGAGGGTTGATTTTATGGTTTATTTTTATGATTTGAGGTTTAATAATTGCTTTTTGTGTCATAAGAAGGAAGAATATTAACTTTACAATTTCCATTACATATTATTATGAGATTTTTATAAAACCATATATATGAAAATTTGAGGATTTTGTGGATTATGCTTGGTGAAGGTGATTTATACCATAATGGTGGTGAATTTTTGTTTCTTGATG
>CAVNYN010209852.1:0-16035 GCA_963692815.1 Nyctanthes arbor-tristis
TTGTATATATTTACCTTATAAAAGCTTATGTGTGATAATTCTTGAAAATCAATTTGAATGGAATTCTACGAAACTCATTAGAAATTATTTAAACAAAATTCTTTTGACTCCTATTTGAACAAAATTGTATAAAATTTATCTTGTACATGGTCATCTATATATCAAAGATGAGCGCAGACTAAGAAGGGGGCAAAAAAAAAAAAGGATATGCTTGTTTTGAATTTTAATGATTTAAGAATTCTCCCTTTTTTAATTTACAAAATTCATAAAATCTATAAGAATGAATATATGCCGGTATATGACCATAGCCCAATCAGTTTGTTGGATTAATTAATAGAAAGAGGTTCAACAAGATGCAAGATAAAATAAAAAACCATGCTATTTCTCAATTCTCACGACTTGTGGCATTAGCAACAGGAGTGGGTATTTTTCACCCAAAAACCGACTAACCACCGTCAACAGAACGAACCGAACCGGAACCGCCAGCTTGGAACAGCCGGTTTTTCACTTTTGGCCGGCCGCTTCAGTCGGCTTTTGTACCCTAGAAGTCTAGTTCGGTTTGACACCGGTTTTGGGTGTAAAACCGACAAAAACTGGAACAGCCGACCGCCAGCCCACTTTTATTTAGCAACATTAAATGACAAGTCAGATGAAATGTTAACATGTAATAATTCATTTAAAAAACTTATCATCAAATGTCACCTAAAGTAACACCATAATATAGGGGGAAAATCTTGAAAATCGAAAGCCACTTGATTAGACAGACCGACTCTTGCATCATGTATATTAACTGTTTAATATGTGATAATAATGTACTGTCCATATATGTGTACAAGATTAGATCATTAGAAAAGTTAAATTCACCTAAACTATGACATCGCTGCTAAGACTGCGTATTCACATGCATGGGATATTAAATTGGTAGAGAGAATTTACAAATTATTACAAGCTTTTCCGACGAAGCAGTCTTTGTCACCGGACAGCTGCCCTTCTCATGAATTCTACACAAAACAAGATACAGGAATTTGATTCATCAGTAACTCTGGGAAACTTGAACATTAAAATACATTCAACCCACAAATACAAATATCAAGAAATTTTCAACCTCTAGATACTGAAAATGCACAACACCAATTATGCATGATGTTTGAGCATTTGGCAGAGCCAATGAAAAGTTCAGTTCATGGTGTTCTTTTTAAAGCAATGGAAGGACACAGGTAACAATACAAATCTGAAGTTTTTCCTTGAAAGCATATATAGCATAACTTTGATGCTTAGGCCTAAGAACATCTCCAATGGTAGAACATGGATTTCTTCATAGGTGGCAACTAACAGAAAAAGATGGAAATAGTCTTCAATGGTCTAATGAATTGAAGAAATAATGGGACACACGTTAAATTGTAATTGGCTAATATGGAGAAGAGAATGTCAGAAAATAGACAGTGGATGTGAGGAGACGATGTCTATCACACCCTCCACATGTAAAGGGTGTGATAGACATCCCCTATTTTTTTCTAATGCCACTAGATGTGACAAGAATTTTACTCCAATCAACATTCCCTTGGAAATGCTCTTAGTGTTACAAATTTTGCATAGTCTTTTTTTGTTTCCAGATATGATGCAGGCTCATGAATTACTAACTTCCTGCATGTGCACACCGTCGCCCATTGCCACTGAATGGAATTTAGCAGATTATCCAATTTGGATGGTTTTATAAGCTAAAAATGAGTTATGTGTCAACATCAATATTTGAACTTTTACTACAAAGCTAGAGCTCTTTAAAACTTTACAGACTCCAAGAGCAGATTCACCCATCAGCTTATGTAGATTGACCAGATTTTACTGATTTTGACATAAGAAAATGTGAAGCGGCAGCAAGGTCGGAGGTTTCAGCATCATTTCATACAAGCAAAAATATTTTGTAATTGGTCAGCGGCGAACCAAACATGGGAAAATTGTTTCATGATTCTGAAAGCATTCAATAATGAAGAGAGAGGCAAAAGAAAGAACAATGAATTTATAGGTGGTTTAACTATAAATTTATGGGTGGTTTCTCAAACTTAAGGAGCAAATTAAAATGATCAGTAAAATTTCTCCACTTAAAAATGGCATTCTAATTGTATTGAAACCAGTTGTCACTTGAAACCTTTTATTGATGAAATCAAATTAATTACCTAATACTTGAAATTTCATCATCCATAGGTGTTCTATTAAGATCCAAAACCTTTAATGTCGGACAAATCCACTCTAATGACTGCTAAACTCAAACTAGGAATGAGCTATTTATAAGCCTAATGTTAAATGCCTGAATGTAAAGAATTTGGTATATCTTCACTTTTGAAAAGTCAGCTTGGAGACTGAAAGTGTAAATCTAATATGGTAGACATATTTAATATCTACCTTGCTATAGAGTATATACATAGCCAGCTAAGAAAAGTTTCTTTCACAATTGGAATTTGAAACTAACATTCGTATAGATTATGAACATCACGATTATCTAAAGGCATTATAGAATGAATTCAACATGGTACTTGGAGAAAAAAGAAAAGAAAGGCAAGGAACACATCCCTAGATTTATATGGCTTTTGAAGCGTGAGAGGTACTTACCAAAGCACTCAAGCCATTAAAACTTAAAATCACTTCTTTGTTGCGTCAATAAACATTGCTCGAGTCCAATGTTCTACATCTTCAGTTTGTGATGGAGGAGGAGGGAATGTAGGATGCTCAACAAAGTCCCATCCTTCAATCAGCGGTTCATTCTTTCCCACATCAGAAATTTCAGGGGCAAAAAGATAACTTGCAGCTGAACTTGGAATCTGGTTATCAAATGTATTTCTCTGAAATGATGAAACCAAATATAAATAAATTATTGAGCAAACAAGCGAATGCTAATTAAAATCTATACCATAACCTCATTAAGCACAGTTTTTTTGATGAAAACGTGTGATAGACATGATTTAAGACTTGCTTCCCTTCCATATTATCAGAAGAACAAACAACAGAAACCATTTGAAAGAATATTGGAAAAGTTTAAAATATGCAATGGAAAACCTTCCGACACGAATTAATTCATTTTTCTAATTATCCTTGCATTTATGCTCCACATCTTCTAAAAAGAAAATACATTGGGAGTTCAAACTGAATTTTGTTGATTACGTTGAGATATGATTCATATGAAAGCATATATGTATAACCAAGCCAGATCTTCCAACAAGAATAAACAGATGTTTCATTGAACTATTTTATGTATAATCAAATATAAATAGTCATTTAACCCAGTTCAATTATATGTTGCTTCTGAAGCATAATATCAGAACTATGACAAGGTGAATTGATGTCCACTTTTCCTTTCCAGTATCTATTAGTTGAGTAGCAGGAGTGAATTCATAGGCAAGGCAAGTTCTTGATTAAGTGAAAATATCATGATCCAAGCACAATATACTTGAATTGCAAGCAGTATAAGCTTCAACCAGCATTTATGCACCGACAGACCCTTCACTTACACTCACCATCTAAAGATTTTTTCTAATCCCCATAAAAAGTATCTCTCTGAAAATATGGAGTCAGTTCCTGATTAACATACCGCTAGAGGCAGAACATGTGAACTGTCCATCAAAGTGCTTGATGAAATAGCTGACTCCACATTCCATACAGACTTACTGAATTCTTGGGCTTGTTTGGATGACCTGCAGGTTCAAATTGACAAGCACCATACTAAAGCATCTTACTAGAAAATACTCCACAAAAGAAACTAAAAATAATTTTTAAATGTATTCAATTGAGAGATACATTTAGAAGTACTGGAATGGAATTGCAATCACCAATCATCATACATGCACTCTTTAACATGACAATGCTTATGAAAATAATACTAATGTGACGACTGGACCCTTCATAATCAGTAAGGATGTCACAGACCACGATAAGAGCATCTATAGCCACAAAAAGAGTGTACTTTTTCCTTTTGAATCCCAAATAACTAAACATGCTATATAGAAAAGTTCAAGCTATGGAGCATGTACCAATATCCACAAAAGAAAATGGGAATTTGTACCTTGATGACGCCCTTTTCAATGACAAGGCTGAACTAACTTCCTTGGACGAAGAAAGCAAAGCCAACAACCTTGCAAATGCTTCAAATGTTGAGGCATCTGCAGGAACTTCTAAAGATAATGTGCTATAGCAGTAAGCAGTTATGCACGCCACACTTTTTTTGAGGAGTGATATGCCTTTCTGCAAATCCTGGTGGGTTTCTACTGAATGTGGGGAAGCAGCAGAATAATTGAAACTACTTCTACCAGAGGAATCCAAACGAGGTTTTCTTTCAGACTCCATTGAAGCAACACCAAAATTACTTGAGCTTCTATCAGACCATGAAGTTTCTCCACCCGTGGTGCAAAAGTTTTGGCGAGGAATGAATAGCGGATATTCGCTGCTGTATGGCAAAAATTCCAATTAGTTAGATAGCTTATTGTCTAAGTAATCCGGACAAGAATTTTAAACCAAAACCTTCTGGAAGATGGACGGGCATCCCAGTAAGAATCACGCTGCCATATTCGAGAACAGGAACCCTGGTGCCCAAAATAAAGGTATATTAGAAACTATAATTTCCGTGTGAATGTCATTGGATAACAAAATGATGCAGCAGCAGTTATTAAACACAATTTAAAACGACGCTCTTCCGATCTCTTTAGCCTTTCAACTACCACTTTAGTGTCCCAATATTTAATGACATCATACATCTACACTTTAAAATAGTTTAGCATACTCTGAATCACAATTCAGATCTCAATTTTATCAGGTGCTATTAATCTTTGTCTTCACAACCATATATTAGAACTATGTTCATCCCCAGAAAATATTTTCATATTATTGTAATTTGTACATCAGAAACAAAACCACAAAGATTTTAGAAATTTCAAGCAAAGTACCACAAAGGTGCATCTGAACATACCGCAAAACCTGAGTTATGAAGTGCAGGGGCACAAACATTGCGTACTATAAGATTTAGGAGTTGCACCATATAGCTGTTTCAAAATAATCAAGTATAATAATTAGTTAAACATGATATCTCATACAAGGAAACACCAAGAAATTGCAGTACACGTAGTGATGAAGAGTATCTATTCTAGAACATTTCTCAAAGATTAAAAAACCATAGGACCTATACTGATGGTAAAACAACATAAAGATATCCAGCATGCCCTGTGTCTAGAACACTGTCACATCCTTACTCATGACCTCCACATTCGCCCAACTCAAAAGCATAGAAATCTAAATGTATAAGAACCATTGGACTTAACATGAATGCTAAGTGAGGAAGGACACAAGTATTATTCCTTAAGATGGCTGACCAGAAACTAAGAAGATGTCAATCAAAGGTAGAAACTAAATCAAAGACCACAAACTGAAGAATTACCCTAAAGAGGCAGCAAGCTCATCAGATGGAACTGAATGGGGATCAAGGCCTCTTGGTAAACGTGCATTACAAATGGTATCATATAGGCCATTGAAACCTTCTTTTCTATCTCCTTCTACATGCACCTGCAACAGAAAATCACAGCAATGGGCCATTGAACTTACTTGAAAAGAAAAAGGGAGTTAAAGACACCCCTTAAAATTTCATCAAATACCACAACCGACGTGCATATCAGGTCAGATCACAATGAATATGGCTTGCCCAACAAAGCCAACCAAAACTTCAAGTGTTTTTTTTTATATATTGATTAGTAAAACTTTAGATAGATAAATTCATAATAGATAAACAAAACCTTAGAAGAATTTAGAGAAGATGTCCTCATTTCTATAGAGAGAACAGAGAAGCTGAAGGTAGTAAGAATATCCAAAGAGTAATGTTATTTATCTAAACTGAAGACCAGTTTCAAGTCTAGCTAGCATTACCATATTGGGGATGGGTGGAGATGCACAAATACATGTGAGCATTAATTTATTTAACAGCCAATAAAGAAATGACAATAGATAAATAACATTATTCATACCCAAAACCCAAAATATAGAAAAGATTTATACGAAGTAATGGTCATTACATCATTACATCATTATAATAAATCAATAAATACTAAGATATGGAGAATAATAGTTAAATATTGATTTATGACTTACTCGGCGCTGAGGGAACAATTTACATATCTGCTTTATGATAACAGATTGTTTATGAAGACGCTCAGAACTAATTGCCATCTGCAAATCAAATATCAGAAGCATTTAACATCAGTTGATAAACATAAAATTTAGCCAGGAAAATTAAGTAACAGTAAATAAGAACACGTGCTGGAAACATTTAACTAGAAGTTTGGAATATCGAAAGAAATAAATGACAAATGTTAGAAATATATCTCACATGCCCCAAACTTTGCGTGCAGATAAGATTATGATAATATCTCTCTATTTGATCCACACGATTATTCTCCAACTGCGATGAGTATTTGAAGAAAATATCTTAGATAAGCCAGCAAACAGAATCCCATTAATGCCTCCAGGGATTCCACAATGAAAAAAGAGAGGGAAAACGTTGCAGTTAAATCAACCATAAACAGTAAAAAAGGAAAGGAACACGTAATACCGAATTCCTTGCTGCATCAAGTAACTCATATTTTACTTTAAGATCTCTAGACATCTTCTCAATCTTAGCCTTCCCTGTAAATAATCAGTCAGACAACCACTGCAATACACTAAAATGGATACTGTTTGCAACCAGCAGTACTTGAGACTAAAGAGCACTCAACCTTGCAGAAGTTGTTCTTTACGAAGCCGAAGCTTCTCTTTTAGCCTTGCCAATTTCTCATTTTGAAGCACCTTCCAAATATGTTGATCGTCAGCTTTACCCTAAAGTATGTTTCAAGATGATTAAAGTCAACGGAATACATTATGAATCATAAAACCAATAATGCATATATGATCTAAAATTGTTACTCAGTTATATCATACACTGTATTTACATGATAAATTAAGTACATTTAGCCAGATATTCTGAATATGATGTGTAAAATAAATTGTCACTCCCTATATTATGAATGCACAACACACACCAAATAGACTATTTAGCAAAGAACAAGAAGCGGCATCTAAACGATGAACGTGGAGTCAGTTATATTGTATAAATAATTTTCTAAAAGTTGCAATCCTTTGAAGACATAATACAACAGAAGTCCAAGAGGCTTCAGACCCTAAACCCTGCTCATTACAGATATAAACATTTACCAAATCAGCATTAGGTCAAAAAACTAAGGAAAACAATCTTGAAATCAAATCCAAACATCCATTAAACAATCAATATGAAACTCAACTGAACTGAAGAGGTGTAGATCATTTACCTTAGCCACAAGAACCTCACTCAGTCGCGTATACAATGCATCCCTCTTACTCTTTAATAATCTTAAATTAGTATTATACTCATTCAACCTGCACAGCATCATCAGATAACTTAAGTTCAGAATGATCACGAGCTCCGTCAAAAAGGGAGAACTAGAATAACACACGTTACTCTTATATTATTCATAAACTTTCAGCTGAGCTTAGAAAGCGTAATACGCTTGGAAATTCGGATTCTTCCTCCTTTTTTTCCTTTTTCCTTTTTTTTTTCAATATTTTTGTAGAACCTTACCTGTAATTGACGCAAATTGGACAAATGGAAGCAAGATTCGAATTTTCACATATAGCACAGCAACTGGTTTTTCTCGTCGTCATCACCGTCTGGACATTCATTAACCAAATTTTGATTATAAAGGATTCTGAAACAAGACGCCGTCACACGCGATCAATTACCAAGTGAGAACGTATAATAAGAACATTAAGCAAATTAAGATGACGTGATGGAAAGTAAACGAATTTGCTCTGTTCATCTTTGTATATTGCGTCCAGAAATTTTGAAACTAGGGCTTTAAGAATCAAATTGGTACATATAACGTACAGTAACAATTAATCCATAAAGGATTTAAAGGCCTATAAATTTGTGCAAACTCTAAGAAGGAACCCTAACGGTTTATAAAATCTATATAAGTCCATGAATTTGTGTAAACTCTAGAGAGAACCCTAACATTTTATAAAAATCTTTATGGGTCCATGAATTTCGTAAATTGTATAGAGATCCTTTAATTTCACTGATGGCTTTTGTACCCGACTTTTTGTTTTTGTAACCAATCATTTAGCTAATGTTTTACAAAATAGAGTAAATTTATCTATTTATCTTTAAATTAGTTTTTCCCAATTACACAATACATAGGGTAAAATTGTGAATTTACTTTATTTTATAAACATTATTTAAACGATTACCTACAAATAGTTATTTATTTACTTATCTGAAATTAATTGAGGGTAAACATACGAATGGCGGGTGTTCACAAAGTATTTTTGTTTAAAAATAGAATTAGATTTTATAAGAATGAGTTGTTGAGATTTATCTAGTACATGTGGTCCTGTCAAATGCGTTGATGTCATTAGTTTGACTAAATTTTGTTTTTTAATAGAAATGAGTTGGGATAGCGTAGACAACATAGATATGATGATAACTAAGCACGACTAAAACTATTTTTGTTCCCTCCAAGGAAAAAAAAAATGCTATTTTCTGTAGCAACATTCCAAGCCTACTAGATCACAGGCCTAATGTACACTGTTCAAATGGCTTAGTCAATTTTCTAAAAGATTGTGTTTATTCTTCTTTTTTTTTTCTTCTTAAATTTTTCGAAGATCATCCATGGTCAATATTTTTTTCTCCCCAGAAAACCTATCAAATTATATTTTGTCAAATGCAAGATAAGATGCCCTATAATTAATTAAGAAAAAAAGCAAAAGGGAAAATTCCGGCCAAGATTGCTCTTTTTCATATTTCCATCATCATCAGCTAACATGGTAATAAATATTTGCTCGTCCTAGCTAGATAGCATGATACCGATATGAACTCCTTATGTGCTTTTCCACACCTCCTTATATGCTCTTTTATGTGTTTTGAAATATTATCTCTTTTATACGTGTTATATTATAAATTGTGAGTCTTTTGTATGGTTTGAAGCACTAAATCTTTTTATTTGTCTTGTATTAAAAAATACTTTTATTTCATTTCAAATAGGAACTCTATACTTGGAAGAATATTATACTGGAATACTTATTAGCTTAGATTGTCGGTTATTTGTATTTTTTCAAATATTATTCTTTACAAAATTTTTCATAATGCCTTGCTATTTTATTATGTATATGACATCTTTCTAAAAATTTTATTTTTTTTCTTTCGTATCTCATACAACGCACGGGTAAGAATACTAGTATTTTTAAAGTGAAATGAGTATCATGTTTTGATATGAGATGTTATATATGTCATGAATAAAATGATGTTATTACAAGTTCATGACAAGTACAAGAAGTATTATGATATTAGAAATCATGTATTTACATATGTCATATTTAAGATGTTGCCATTACAAGTACATCACGAGCATGAAATTTTTTTCATAGATTGCACTATTTAAATCTTGCCTCTACAAGTCAAGTTAAGTTCTGCTTAAATCGGATTAACATGTCACTTTTGTACTGGAAGTGTCATGTATGGTATGTACAAGTTCAAGCTCATGATCATGCTTACAAGTTAAAGTTAAATTTCAAGTGCATGATCATGTTACAAGTTTAAGTATATCCGGTTTATGTTATTCTTATGATTATGATGAGTGCTCGAGATAAGATCAAGATATGCAATTAGGGCCCAAGAATCATGTCATATTTTCCAAAATAAAACAAAAAAAAAATAAACTTCTCAAATTATATCACGTTTTTCAAAAATCATGTTGCATGTGTAAATATTACTTACTGGACCTTTGGTTTACTCCTTCTATTTTACCAATGGTAGATGTTAAAGAGAGGACTTTACAAGGATAACTCAAGCTCTTGGATGGCGTCTCGGAAAATGGTAATTACTTGTACATCACGGGGAAAAGGACCTTTGGGATTATAAAACTGTTATGATAATATAAAAAGTGGGACTATCTTGAAATTTTAAAGTAAATTTTTATTATAATTATGTTTGTAAAAAGGAATTTTATCTCTATGTATGTTTCCTCCTAATATGATATTAATGAAATAATGGAATTTAGATACTTTAAATAAAGTTAAGTTCTAGTTTATATTTGCTAATTGCCCCTTTA
The DNA here is from genome assembly GCA_963692815.1 of Nyctanthes arbor-tristis. NCBI lineage: Eukaryota > Viridiplantae > Streptophyta > Magnoliopsida > Lamiales > Oleaceae > Nyctanthes > Nyctanthes arbor-tristis. Next base: position 10,152 of record CAVNYN010209852.1, read on the forward strand.
TCAAATGAGAAGATATAATGTCCTAGTAATTTTATAATTTTGTACAAATAGATTAATCAAGAAGTAATTCCATAAAATTTCTTGATTTTTTGAGTAGTTTAGACGCCTTTTAAATTGTAGTATCTATATTTGCTTCCTAATTAATTGCCTAACTGAACTGTAGCCTTGATACCTACAGAGTTAAAATCTCTACATCTGAACTACATTATAAATATATTTCCTTAACTAAACTTTGGAATGAAAGTGAATTCAAATATATTTCCTACAGAAAATCTCTACATCTGAACTACATTATAAATATATTTCCTTAACTAAACTTTGGAATGAAAGTGAATTCAAACTGTGGTCACATTCTTGAATTAACGCTTTTAGTAAGACATAATGTTTTTTATTTCAATTTAACTGGGTGAAAAAATTTTATCTGATTATTTATTTACCATTAATTTATCAAATGATATAAACAATAGAAGTTATAAGAAATATGTACGGTCGTGACAGCCAAGCTGATAATTAGTGATTATGATGCTCTGGTTAGTTGAAGTCTCATAGAGATTCATGACCATATTCTTACTTCATGTTGCATGTTTCTGTATTTTGGTTTACATTATGTTATTTCACCAACAATTTAACGGATTCTTGTTGGAAAATCTACTTATTTCCTGCTTTTTTTTTTCTTTTCCATTTTTTCAACAGCCGCAAAAGATAACGTGAACTTGACTGGTTATCTACATTCTGGGTAGAAGGGAAAGGAAATGACAGAATTAAAAAAAAGGAAAAGTTTGTGATATTAAAAGCTCTTCCGATCTTTCATGGAAGTGAATTTCTCGTGAGCTCCCAATTTCTTCTTTTTCTCATCCTCCTCTGTTTGTGGATGAGGATTGGGATTGTTCACACTGGAAAAATATATTGATTGAAGAGACTTTGGAGTTGATGCTAACTCTCATAGAATTCTTATTTATGAAATGTAACAAGTTTCATTGCTGCTGTATTGAATAGAGAGAGTATTTTAATGATTGGTGCATATTTCATCGATTTGTTGTTCATATATTCTTTCTTGAGGAAGAAAAAATGGTGATGAGAACACGGCCCTTTAAGATGATTTGCTCCTGAACTATATAATTCAATTTCTTGACAGGATCCCGAGAAAATGGTATTCATATAAAAACAGATTCCCTCAAACCTCCCAGCAATTTGAATGTGGTTCTTACTAGAAAACAACCACCCACACTGATGGCATAGAAAGTTTTGGACGGTTATCGGTGAGATGTATAATGTAATGCTACATAGAGAAGGCTCTAGAAAGGGGTGCTGCATTAGGACTTATGTATTTTTCCTAAGTTTTTGAGCCAACTTTCTTATTCTTTTTGCATCTATACTAATTTCATGGTAAAATATTATAACTTAAATGTATACTTATAGACTTTTTATGTAAATTTGATGGTGATTAACTATTCAAATTTTTATAGATTAAGATTGAATTTTTTAAAATTATTCTTCTCGTACAACACACGGGGAAAGATTAGTTTCAAATAGAAGCAAACATATTCCTTTACAAGAGTATCCCACTTTCTAATACATAGATATTCTAAAATTTACTGTCGTAGAAATGGTATTCTACAATCTAAACTGTCACATTTACCCAATACGCTGCCATTTCTAGAAGGCATTCACTCTGTCTACAACCAAGCTAAACTGTCTTGGAGCACAACTAACTACACATCAGTTGAGCATGCAAGCTCAGGCCGTAATGTTGCCAACATTTCAGGGATGGCCTTCTAAGTCGCATCATAACGCCCAAGTATTAACTTTTGCATCGGCATAATTATTGCTTTACATCCACTTGGAAGGACTAAGAAGACGAGATGCAGAACCAGATAATTGGAGAAAGATTCTAAACGGTAAATCTTTCTCACATGAAATCATCTTGGATCAACTTTCTCAATTCTTCCAGCTTCTGGATTATACTTGGATTCATCAAATCCCTTGCTTCCCTTATAAGAGTCGCCTCTCTGCTGAAATTATATGCATCAACCACAGTCGTAATCCAGGTGTATAGCTGCTCTGGCGTCCTGTAATACATGTATTCTCTTATGAAGTAAGATTAGCCAGTAAACAAAGCAAATCATGTGTAGCTTTTCCAGTGTCCTGTAATACAAGTATTCTACTATGAGTAGGATTAGCCAGTAAACAAAGTAAATCATCCTGGATTTTGCTGAAACAAGTAGTGCTTAGAGCCTCAGACTACAAGCTTGCTGCTTGATAGACATGGAAAACCGTAGAATAGTCATTTCATTTTGTATCTTCTACCAAGTTTGAACTGACGAGGGAGGCCCGAGGATGTTTCACACAATTAGAATGTGTCCATGTTTAGTCAGTTATAACTCTCTATGACCATTTAACCAAAATAATGTGTTCAAAAGAAAAGATAATGTGATACGTAAGTATGTTTAATGCATTGTTCTTACAGGTGTTTAATGCATTGTTCATACAGGTCCATGTAGGAAAAAACCATTATGATCTTTCTTTAAATTTTTTCCTGCTACTTTTTATATTATGAAAAGGAGCATTCAGAAACAATGACCAATCCAGTCAGATGCGTTTCTGTCACTACTAGATAAAAAAAATGTACTACTAATTTGCCCCGCCACTCCATATCAACATTTTGTTATTTCAGCAAAAAACAATGCCTAAACTGAAACAACAATAGAGGTCCAATAAGTCTGGGTAGCAAAAGTGAAAAAAATGAAAATACATTATAAATTGCGTGACAAACAGTTAAAGTTTGTTTTGGAGAGATTTTCACTGGAGAAAAATAATTTATTCAAGGAATGTGTGGCTGAAGGTTAAAAAAAAAAATATATTGATTACGTGAAAACTAAATTTACTAATTTTTAGGGGGTGAATGTAGTTGAAGATGTGTTTAACGAAAAATAACTGCTGATAAAATAAATCCTAAACAACCTCCTAATTCTTCACCCAAAATTGAGCATGTAAGGCAGGTTCGAGATGCATACGTGAATAGACTGTCTATATCCTTTCCTTCAAGTTCCACTCCCGGAGTAAAAGCATCCTTCAAAGCACTAAAGCGCTCCTCAGGATCTTTTATTGTGAGCAGGTATTTGAGTATCCTGATTTCTTTTGGCATCAGCCTCTGAAGATTACCTCTTGCTGTCTTATACAAATGATATAGTACATCTTTCACCTGATAAAAAGAAATGTTCTATAATAAGTTGAAAAACTATTGGAAGGAGAACAACCTTTCCATCTACCAAATTGGTGATAGATTCTCATCATAGTTAGTAGAAACTATGAGTGAAATGAGGGGTGGCAATTTCAGTGTAACTGAAATTCAGTAAATGCCAAATTTAGAGAAGGGACTCATAGAAAATTATAATGATAATCAGCCATTGGCTTAAATGAGGCAAAAATTAGCATGTCGTCCAGATGTTTCTACAAAATGCTAATCATTTAAAACTCAAGACAGCAGTGAGTTCCAAAATTTTCCGGAAACGCCCCCGGGGGGGGGGGGGGGTTGTAAAATCTAAAAGCATTTCCAATGTGGGGGAAAAACCCAAATTTTGTTTTTTTTTTCCCACCAAGCCAAATAGTGTTGCGGCTAAAACCCCAATTTTTGGGGTGAAAAAACCCAAAGGGTCAAATTTGGCCCCTCATTTTTCCCCTTTCCCTTCTTTCCCTAACACAGGAAATGTTCTAATAACTTCAATCTGTTAAACTGAGAACAAAGCACGCAATAAGGATATCAATATGCGTACCTCGTCTTTCATCATGTTTGACTCTTTAGCAGCTGACCAAGCTTTTGTAATCATGAGAACCAATGCCGAGTCAAGTTCATTTTTCTCTGCCAAATTATCTATCTTCCGGCAAGCAGCATCTAAAGATGGAGAATTGATTATCTCTTGAAATTTCAACTCGGCAGCATTCAGAGCTTCTATACTTTCGGTTGCAGTATCATAAGCTTGTACAGCAGCTAAGCTCATATTACCAAGCTTTGCCACAGCTAGTCATCCAAAAAGAAAGAAATTATAATGGCACAACTCAGCAGAGCTGCAACTCTATGCAAAAAATCAAATTTCTGAGTCCAAAACGTTGTCCGCTTTTAAAAGATATACGGGATAAGCTTGATTTAAGTCAATGACAAAGCATAAACATCTGAATGGGGAATACAATTCAATACCAATATCAGCTTCCACTAATTTCAGGAGCAATCAACAAGCTGAAAGGCATAGAAAGTTGTGAAAAGCAATGAAGGTTGAAAATTCAATGGCACTATTACAAGGCTGGGTATCCATGCCGGAAGCATATCATGTCACGCTGGAAAATTCAACTCCTCAACACTCCAGGACATGAGTTGGATAAGCCACTCGTGCCTTATTTCAGATACATATCCTAAACTTTCTAAACACTAGTGGGATTCCACTCGTGCCTTATTTTCATATACATATCTTAACTTTCTAAACGCTAGAGGGATTCTTCAGTGACATTTATTGGGCAAGTACTCACTATGCATATGCAGTAACATATATGTAGAAGAGAAACAGGAAGTCATGCTCTCAAATGGATGCTTTCCTCAAGTAAACAAGATCACTCTTCTTTTGCACTAAAGGAAAAGGAAACATACATCCAGAGCAGATAATGATCAATGTACCATCACTACATTGTTTGGCTCAGTTGAGACACATTGTTTAATTTCTTATTTGCTCACTCCGATGTTAACCATCCAAATTGATTGTGTATTTATTAGCATCCGTGCATTTTATATGTAATGAATAATGATGCCACAAAACTATTTTGAAATGTTGATGATAACTGATAAGTATTGCATAATGCAAAAGTCAGTTGGCAAGACACGTTACCATGCCACAAAAAGATGTAGAGTTCATTATAATTTCAGGATTTTATGATCAATCCAAATTATAGAGGAAGTTTATATTTATCTATACCATATATCAAAGGCAAAATGCTGAGAAACATTTTTGGACAATATTCTCTCCGTTAATTTTTTTCACATTGCTAATATATATCCCAATAATGATCTCCCGCCAGATTCACACACGTGGCGGGAGATTATTGGGGCATTTGTGAGGGTGTAGGTTTCTCCAATAATCTCCCGCCACGTGTACAAAATCCCGCCATACATATGGTGGGAGATCATTTTATATACATCCTTTGTTCTTTAATTACTATTCACAATCATTATTATACATACTTGTTAATCTACAACTTTTAGCATTAAGATACAACTCTTTTTCTTCATTGTTTTTGCTTCGATCAATATCAATAAGTGACATTATCATGGACTTTGTCCAATTTTGCATCATCTCGGATAATTAACTAAAATAACTGATGTAAAAATAAACTTTCATAACCTCATTACAAATTAACGTGCAAAGCACATATTATGAGCTAGTTTATTTTAGAAAGGAAGATATTTAAGGGATGTACGTTCTAGTCAGATTAAAAGTTGATGAATTCTTTGATTGTTTTAATTTGTAGAAATTCAGTATGTGGAAAAGTAGTCATAACTAAATGATAATATAAGAGGAAAATGCATTTGAAATTGGCTTGATTGAACCCCCCCCCCCCCAAAAAAAAAAAATCTCAAATCATGGTTGAACTACAGGGCTTATGCAGCATTATGTATGTGATGGCAAGACAGGGAGAATTGACTGAAAGATATCGTGAGGGATATGCTCTTCCGATCTGGCATAATCAAAAGTATTCATATTGAGTAATTCTCCATGTATTTCTGAAAAATATAGTTCTACTAGAACACTAGAATAATTTTGAAACCGAGTGATATTTATAGAACAACTACATGTACATGGAATGAATCTCAGTCGTATAAGGAAAGATCGGAAAGCGT
>CAVNYN010209859.1:0-31728 GCA_963692815.1 Nyctanthes arbor-tristis
ACACGACGCTCTTCCGATCTCTTGCACCCACCATGGGCTTCCCTCCAATTACACCCATGCCTCATTTTAGACCTTTGCATGTATGGGGTCACCCCTCGGTTGATCAGTCGATGATGAACATGTGGCCAAAACATTTAGCCCCTTCGCCATCTCCCACGACCCTGCCGCCCACTTGGGTACCAGCTCAACCTCCACATGGACCACCGCTTCCAGCGACAGACGCTTTTTGGCATTCCCACCACCAACGTGTAAGTGCACAACACCAAATTCTAGACACGAACAATATAACACTTGTTTTACACCCTCTCCATTTGATGAATATGACAATATGGACATTGATACTATATATTACTCTACGTGTAGATTCCAACACCAGGAACCCCTTGTTATCCACCAAACATGCCACCTACGGTAATAATTATTCAATCCCTCATACACTTTAGCATTGTTTTCATGAATCGTAGGCACACTCTAACTAGAAGATTAATTGATTCATGCATGTAGAGATTTCCGACTCCACCAGTCCCGGGTATCCCTCCACCACCTGCAACCATGTACAAAATAGACCCCGGAATTGGTGTCCCAACTGTACCGGCCGCTGGACAAACACTGCCTCAACCTCCCTTGGACTTTCACCCGGTGAAGCTTCTATTTCCCTCTCCTTTCATGCCATCTTGTTTAATTAAGTCATCCGTCGGATCAGTGTCTTGAAATTATAATTCTTCATATGCAAACACTAGATATATATAGTATTGATGAATTATATATATATTTCAACTTTTATGGCCTCCATAATACCTATGAATTGCAAAATGTTGTGAGGTGCAATATGTTGGCCAATGTACATTAGTTTGGGAGGTCAAACTTCTTAATGTGTTTGGCCACGTAATGTTCTTTTACTAACTTGTTCCATTTGTGCGTTTTTGTTTTTCTAATAGTCAAAGGAGAGTATAGATGCAGCTATTGGAGATGCTTTATCAAAACCATGGCTTCCACTTCCACTTGGCTTGAAGCCTCCATCCATTAATAGTGTTATGGTGGAACTACAACATCAAGGTATATCAAAAATACCACCATCTTTTTCTGCTTAAGGACTCCACTTCATGCCTTTACTTTGGAGCTTATCTGAGCAGAGAATACACCCTTTAATTCGACGACATTTCAGACATTGATAGATCTGTGAAACTAATCATCTGATGCTCTTCTCTTTGCTTTTTTCTGTTTGTGTAATCATATGCATCCTTCATTGTGAAATCGCATATTACTATAAATATGGGACATTATTTTTTGTAATTCTAATTATCGTAAGTATAAGAGTGATTTTGCGGCACAAACCTCTAAGATACTTGTTCAAGATCTCGTCAATGATTGTTTTTATAACAACTAGTCTTTCACTCGTACGTTGCATAGGAAGACAAATACACAATAATTCTCTGACCAATTCAAACTTTAAAATTTGTTAAAATTTGACTAGGCAAATCTTTACATGAACATATAGTAAATTTTCACCAATTCAGATTTTTGTGCCAACTTAAGTGAATGACAAACAAAATAAAAAGAAAGAAAAGAAAAGAAAACGAAAATGTTTTTCCTTTGCCCATAATCTCTCTTGCTCTGGGAAAAATAGACGATGAGGGAAAACCATTTTCTTCATCCTCTTCCTTTTGCTTCTACACATTTGTAGCTTCTTGTTCACTTCATTTGCTTCCACGCATTTCCACACTGCAGGTTTGTCACCGAAATTTTGGGAAACTGAAACCAAACTTAGCAAATTATTAAGAATAGTAGTATCACCAATCAATGCCCAGTAAAGTTATAAAATAGGAACTTCTACTAGTCAATATTCCTGCATGCCTCTATTGATCAGTAGGAAGCTTCAAGGAAAAAAAGCCCTAAAGCACCTCTAATAAAGGAGAACCTCAGTGTGAAATAAGGAGCAAATTAAACCAAAGCAGATCAAGAAACCCCTACTAATTCTGTATTACATAAGTTCTAAACACCTCCAGATCAACAGCTGATTAACCAATTCTATAAAAAGTAAGAGATTAGCAATATGCAGAGAAAGAGTAGAAGATCAGAACAGTGATAGAGAACAACTAGCTAGCTTTTTCTTTAGTGGATCAATGCCCACACTACTATACACTTCGGTTGTATTGATGAATACGCTTCGGTTTTGAAGGCGATGCTATTGACAGTTAATAACTACTCCAAATATTAGCAATAATGTAATCTAACATTATAAACTAACATAAGTAGACCATTGAAAATCAAACTAACCACTGACTATAAATCAAACTATCCATCACCAACTTAATAAAAATCAAACTACAATTAATAACTAATCCAAACACTAGCAATAATATAATATATAAATTGCTCAAAACCATTATAAATTAACCATTGATATGTAAATTAACCATTGAAACAATGTAAACTAACTATTGAAATGTACATATTTGCATAAACATCTATAATCCATAAGTAAACCATATTAAAAAATAAATAAGACAAAAAATCACATCCAATGGTAGACAAAGTACTCTCAACCCATTTATCCCGAATCTCATCTATGTTCGATTGACTATATGATCCAACTTCATATGCCTACAACAAACCAAAAGAAATATTTCTTTGTTAATAAAATATATATGGATGATTAGATAATTTTTAGTTTTTGATAAATATTTATACATTATCAAATACTAGAATATAGTGTGACTATCTCGTACATATTTCTCATCACACAATAACCACACTAATTGGATCCTGGTTGCTGAGCGCACTAAAATTTTCAAGGATTTGAAAATTAATATTAGTAATTAAACCAATAAGATTTAAAACTTCAATAGTTATTGAAACATTTAAATGATATTTTTCATACCGTAATTGATTTCCACACTGGGGTGCTATGCCTTGTTTTTCCTGTCGCCCACAATGTTCTATATGCCCTTAAGTTTCAGTATACATATGTACAAGTTAAATAAACTCAAACTTACACAAAAAGACTATTATGCAATATTTATTGATAATTTGCTTACAAATTCAAATTCCCACTGATAATGAATGTGCACTTGGACACCAAAGAATCCAAATAGTACACTAGGCTATGTTCAAGGCATAGCACAGGAAACAATAGTGGTTTCTAGAATATTTTATAACATTGTAAGTTTGCATTTTAGTCACAAATAATTCAAATTAAGCAAAAGCAAAAAAAAAAAAATGAATATCAGGCAACGGTGCTACCCTCATGATATGGTTCTGGAATGTACTTCTTGTCCCTCACTTGTCTTATCGCGTTGAGCATTATAAGTAAGTCGGGTTCTCATTATGTTGAAAATTAATAGCCACGATCAGCGCTGGATACAATAAGTAAGTCGGGTTCTCATTATGTTGGAAATTAATAGCCGCGATCAGCGCTAGATACAGAAAACGGATATTTTCAATCCCGAATTCGTTTGCAATTGATGTAGATACCTGAAATATAATACACGAAAAGTGAAATGTCAAATTAAAAATTATGTGAAGATTGTAAGTGTGAGGGAGGAAGTCTTACATTTTCCAAATTTGCAAAATAGTTGTGTTCAACCATTACTTCTTGAGTAGGTCGATAATATCGTCAATTGAGACACGAATTTTATTCACTTTGTAAACGGGGTGGTGAAACAAATCCTTATCCATCGTCACATCATTGAAATCTATAGTAAGGGGCAATCTAACCATCATATTGTGCAACCTCTTGAAGGCGGGACTCAGGGATATCAATGTTTCATCGTCAACCAAACAAACTTCAACACTCGTGGGCTAGTTGCCTTTTTCTTTAGATGCTGCTTGCTTCGGTAAGTTTTCCTCCAGTGAGAATTTGTTGACCATCATAACATGTGTAACACAAAATCTAATGTACCACTACTACAGAATTGGACAAAAAAATGGACATACACGTCAGTTATTGCGAAAAACGACGCGCAAGACACACGAGGTGGTAATTTTGAAAATAATGGCACTACTATGAGCGTCAGTTGTTCATCCACAACCGATGCCCATAGGTTGTTTTGACAATGGATGTCGGTTACGAGCACGCAACCGACGCCCATTATAGTGTAATACACTTGCAATTGACGCCCATTATAGTGCAATACACGTCGGTTCCTCTAGGAACCGAGGTGTATTAGTAAAGAGGGCGTGGGTTCCTAGCTTCTCTCTTTTTTTTTAATTGCCTTCCACCTTTCTGCCATTCTCGAAGAGCTGAAGACACAATAGGCGCCAGTTCCTCTCGAGGAACTGACTCCATTCTTAAAAAATAGGTCTCATAGTTTTAAGTGTGAAAAAGTAGGTCCATATATATACTGCAGTTCTTATGCAACTCCACTCTTATACTGTACCTCCATAGCATTAGTTAGAAGCAAACACAAAACCATCTCAGCAACGCGAACAGCAGAGAGGACTGGTTCTTTTGATGATGAAAAAGATTTGGCTATTCGTTTCACCTCAAGTACTGATGCTTTTGCTTCAATTTTTGATGTCCGGATTGAAAGGAGCTTGGAGGCTGTTTTCAGAACATTGGTTGGCCTCTTGATTGGGTTTCTTTGTAGGACTTAGTGTTGGAAGCTGATTTTAGTCGCTGCATTCGCTAATTAGTTGCGTCCTTCAGATGCTTCTTGGCTGGAGGAACACGGCTGCAAGGATTTGCATTGATGCTGATTTTCTTTTACTTCTTTTTTTTCTTTGTTTATTTTGCATTTTGATTGCTGGATCCTTTTCTTGCCATGCGGCTTGGACTCTCTGACACTTGTATTTTGTCATGATTAATGAAGTTCCTTTTGGCTGAAGTTCCTCTTGGTTTCAAAAAAAATATTTATTTTTTTAAAAAAAATACAATAGGCGTCGGTTGTGGTGGTACAACCGACGCCTATTGTAATAATAGGCATCAGTTGTACCACTACAACTGACACCTATTGTTTATTTTTTTATTTTTATTTTTTTTTAAATTGACTTTAGGTGTCGATTTTTGTGAAACAACTGACGTCTATTGTAACCTTTAGGCGTCGTTCAACAACCGATGTGTATACCTTAAGAATGGGCGTTTCTTACATAGGCATCGCCGTCACAACCTACATATATTCATAATTACAACCGACGCCTATTATGCCTTTTTGTTGTAGTGTACAAAGAAGCTTTAATGTAACTTCAATTCATTATCTCGCCTAAGATCACTAAATGTGTTGGCCACTGAGCGAAGCTTCCAACTGTGTCCGCTAACTGTTGATGGAACGTAGTTTCTACTAGAAGATTCAACTCTCTCGCATCATCAACTACATCATCAACTGACACCTTGTAAGGACCGAGCATAAGTTGTTGATGGTGAACCAAAGTATTAGCGCCGGATGGGAAAACCATTCCTTTGCCCACAATTTTATTCTCCCCGTTACAAACAACGGAGAGACGACATGAGATCGGCTTCTTTAAATATTCAATACAAGTGAATAATTAATATTAGTTGTAAGAATTGAAATAAAGTCAATACATTCAACATCTAGATAACTCAACACTAAGTACCTTAAGGGTATGATGTGGCTGAGGATCGATCGAGTGACAACTACTATGAGTCAGTGGTCTGATGGAAGGACTTGCCACCATAGGTATTTCCATACCAAGAAATTCTAGAGGTATTTCCATGCCGAGGTGCTGGAAGACAGAGGCAAACCGCGACTGTATCATATCGAACTGGGCCTGCATCTGTGTCACAATCTCTTTCCCCACCCGCTCAGCGATGCTCATCTCTACCTCTGATGTGATCACCTGTCTAATATCATCCAACAAAACAACCCCACTCGGACCTCTTTTAATCTCATCAGGTCGTCTAAAAATGTCCCTCACTGCAGTGACATATACACTATAACCCCTCACTCGACTTGGGTGCTCCTCCTTGCCAAGTCGCTGTCAAGATATCCTGGTGTCTTTTTAGGACAAATGTCCCTTAGCTGGCCTCCTCTTACTTTTCTTTTTATTTGACAAAATGAAAAATAAATACAAGTACCTAAATTAATGTTAGGTAACTTAAATAATGAAAAAATTTACATTTAATTTATGCTTACAATTTTCTTATAAGTCTCTCTAGTTTTCTCGTTGGGGATATAATAAATGCCATCAAGCCTTCTCTTCATCCTTGTCCAAACCCAATCTAAACTGCAATCCTCAGTCAGAAGGTCGAGCTAACTAACCTACATGAGGAGGAAGATAAATGGTCTGCAATAAGCCACTCCGGCCTCATCCCTACATAACCAGCAGAGCCTAAAAAGTATGGGTGCTTATTATGCGCTTGACTTTGCTTCTCCTTCTCACTTAACTCCTGAAAGTCAATTCACCAAATGCTTTTAGTTTTTATCTAGTGATAGAAAATAATAAAAATTTTGCTATGACTATACCAAGAACTTTGGAGTGTCACGATCCTGCTTAAACTTCTCTCATATTTTTGGTGTAATGAAATCATAAAGCTCACAAGGAGTTTTATATTTCTTGTAATCATTTCTGATGTAATTTTGCACCAAGGAAGTCTTGAAGTCTCTCCATCTAGACCCAACTACTCTCAAGACGTTTCTCTTCATGTTGTCATTCTCGAGATTGAATTGTTTCTGCAAGACAACAATGTTAAGTAATGTTATAGATAAAACATACTATTATACGGTATCAATTAACTATGTATAAATTGATTTGAAACCTTGATGTCTTCCCAAACAAGCTCTTTAAGGTAGGGTTTACTGCAATCCAATCGGGGTAGTTTATATGCACATGAATCCAAACCACACTCCCCACGTAAGTGCTGAGCTTACTAGACGCCCCAATTGCCCTATCAACCTCATCAAACTCAAGCTTTCTTGTCACATCATGCATCTTCTTCAAGTTCTCATGAGTAGTTGTACCTCTCGTCTGCTTCTTTTAGCTGCTAGCCGGATCATCTGAAGCATTTGAGTAGTCAGCCATCAAGAGGACTCAAATGTGCCTGCCTATGTACAAGTAAAAACACAAGCGAGTTTGTAATAATATACAAAGCTACAAGCAAAATGACAGGTAACGGTCTATTTTGGATGTAGATAACATAATAAAATAAGAAGATATTAGCACAAACAAGAAAATTAGCAAGTCATGTGTAACTCAGAATGCAAATGATCTGGATCTAATCCACAAGCCTTCACCATGATCTGAACGCATGTAATTTGTCTCAAGGTTATCATCCCATGTAGATATTTGTTGTATACCAACAGAGAATGTGGGGTTTCGTCAAATTGGTTATACTCTTCTTTGTCAACCACATCATCAATGAAGGACAATTGACAGATTAGACTTGGCAAGATCAACAACGTAGAAGACCTACTTTACTTGTGATGCAAGTATGAAAGGATCATCAAGATAGCCTAGCCGACCAAAGTCTACTATAGTGAAATCTAATTTGTCAACTCGAACATCCCGCCAGTTGTCAACCTATTTACAGTGAAAAAGAGGAACTTTGAGGACCTTGTAATCAAGTTCCCAAATTTCTTCAATAACACCATAATACGACATTGCAGCATCCATTGGCCTTGTTTCTGTGACACTAGAATATTCTCTAACACTACAAGGAATAAGCCCAATAGCCGCGACTCGCAACGTCGCAAAATGTATATATGTCACCACAAATGTGTGATAGCAGCAACAAAGTCGCCTGCGAAAGTCGCAGCTAAAACTCGTGGTAGTAGATCCATCCCGGTGACTCGTTTAGCCGCAATCTAGGAGCCACCCAATAGAGGCGACACAGTCGTGACTGTATGATCCATGGGTTTCGGTCGTTAAAAAAAACTTTAACCCGACCCGCCACTATTTAGACCTACCTGACCCCCCCACCCCGCCCCACCCAGCGTAGCCCAGTCCCATAGCCCGGTCCTTTTCCATCCATATTTAATTAAATATTATTTGTCCATGTGAGGAGTCGAACCCAGCACCTTGAATGCAAAGACATGGTACTTCACCAACTGGACTAGCTTGACTTTTGGTTATTACCTTGCTTTTATAATATATATTATATAGATTATTATAACTATAGTGACTAATATCTTCTCTATAACAATGATTTTTCGTCGCTAAATACAAGAACAAGGGCGGGAAATTTCCCTGCCATTCATATAAAGACGATATTTATGGGTCGTCGTTTTAGATCAAGAAATATAGGGACAACTTTTACACATCGCCTCTATAGATACCATTATATAGCAGTGACATCACTTGTCGTCTGTAGATACATCCTACAGCGACGACATTATGATGTCGCCGGTATAGGTTGATGACTGCTGCGGCGACTTAAAATCACCGCTGTAGCCAATGTTATAGCAAAGACATTTGACGTCATCGCAAAATATCGACGCTATAACTCCTATTTCTTGTAGTGTAATCAATGGTACCAACGTCACTCCACTATTCTGCATCGCGCTCTTATCACCCTAATGTCTTATGTAACATGCATACCCATTAATGTCATATCCTTCATAAGAATAAACATTTTCCCCATGGCTGTAGACTAACTATTTTATTGTTTCCGTAATGGTGTTTGGTGTTTGGGACAACTGTTGGACCACTCTATTTCTGAACCATGTTATAAATGACTGATTATGTTCATTGGTCAGCCACATTTCACCTTTCGAAGGATTCTATTGCCTTAACATAGACATAGGCTCATCCAAATATTGGTGAACTTTAGTGAGGTACTGCAAAACGAGGAGGTATGTTTTATCTCACATTTAAGCCAGATCGGAAGAGCACACCTCTGCAGTATAACCTTCAATTATACTCTCTTTCGATTGAGATCGGCTTCTTACGTATCCTTTCAAAATACCTATATATATTTCAAATGGATACATATATCTCAAATCTTAATTTCTACACGACGCTCTTCCGATCTCAATTAAATGCACCATAATGTTGAAAAAATGATGGTGGAAAATACATTTCAAGCTAACATGGAGTGATAACAACATCGGCTTGCAAGTATTGCATTAAGACGCCTCTGGATCAATGACCTTGCTACAAATTGAGTTGAAAAATAGAGCTTAGTTATTATATGTCTAACATGTTTTGAAAATATACCTCGTATTTCAAGTATTGCATTAAGACGTGACAATCATGGGACTTCATACCAACCATCTTCAAGTCTTTCATAGACACAAGCCTCTTAATGTTTGATGAACTGCCAGATGGAACCTTAACAACATTCACGTACTCACAAAAGATTGTTTTCTCTTGGTTAGATAAGGTATAGCATACGAGGGCAAATGCGTACGCTTTCTTGACTCCTGCAGTGCTAACTGGATTTGTATCCTCATTTCCACTAT
Organism: Nyctanthes arbor-tristis; assembly: GCA_963692815.1. NCBI lineage: Eukaryota > Viridiplantae > Streptophyta > Magnoliopsida > Lamiales > Oleaceae > Nyctanthes > Nyctanthes arbor-tristis. Next base: position 9,357 of record CAVNYN010209859.1, read on the forward strand.
GTCTTTTCTAACTTTGATACCATCTTTCGTCTTTGCTGAATGTTCAATAATGTTCCAATGATACTATCGCACACACTTTTTCTCCATGTGCACTACATCGAGATAATGTCTTACTTGCAAGTGTCGCTAGTATGAAAAATCCCAGAATATAGATCTCTTCTTCCATAGACTCTTCTGCGGAGGATTAAAAATTTTACCAAATACAACATTAACATTTTTAACTCTTTCTGAAGCCTCTTTTCCGGATACCAACAAGCGGGTGACTGGAGTCTCAGTTTTACCATTGAAAGCCTTTTTCTTCTTTCAATAAGGGTGGTCAGGCGGAAGAAAGACCGATGACTCATGAACATATTTTTCTTGAAGTTATTTAACCAAAGATCAATCATCTCATGTTTGCAAACGGAGCATGCTTTATCTCCTTTAGTAGTATAACCTGACATGTTACCATATGTTGAAAAGTCACTTACGGTGCAAAATATCATAGCACATAGTGTGAAATGCATCTGGCTATATGCATCGAACAATGACACATCTTCGTTCCACAACAACCTCAAATCATCATTGAGTTGTGCGAGGTACATATCTATGTCATTTCCCAGCTGTTTATACCCCAAAGTCAACAACAAAAACATGATGTACTTCCTCTTCGTACACAACCAAGGAGGAAAAGTGTAACACCAAAAGAACTGGCCAAGTGCTATGTCGATTACTCATATTACCGTATGGGATTCATTTCATCTATACATAGTCCAAGCCTAAGATTCCTACTTCACCACCGAATTCAGGATACATCCTGTTTATGTTCCTCCATTGGGGAGAATCAGCCCAGTGTTTAAGTTTTCCATTTCTTTCCTCCCATCAACATGCCACTACATTTTCTTCACAGATCCTTTGCATTAGTAAACAAGAGTTTGAATCTATGTATTATGGGCAGACACCATAACACCTTTGCCGGAGGATCTTTCTTATCTTTACGTTTATCATGGCTGTCTTTTCTCTTATATTGTGATGCCCCACACTTTGGACACATATACAAGTCTTTGTACTCATGCCAGTACAAGACAATCATTTGGACTTGCATATATATAACGATCCACTCCACTTTGACATGATATTGTCTGCTTTGGGCTAGCTTACACAGTTTTGCTCTTGGTTTCTCACCCAAAAGGCCTCATCTCAGATGGAGTGGGCCTCTTAGCTTATAAATTAGTCTCCTTTTCTTCACCCAAGCGATGTGGAATTGAGGCTGTCACAATCACCCCGCCTAAGGGGGCCTAATGTCCTCGTTGGCCACACTTGCGGTTAGGCTTTGCTCTGATACTATTTGTAACGACCCGCTCTACTTTGGCTTGATATTGTCCACTTTGGGCCTAGCCCGCACTGTTTTTGCTCTTGGGTTTTCACCCAAAAGGCCTCACATTAGTTGGAGTGGGTCTCTTAACTTATAACCTGGTCTCTCTTTCTCTACCCGAACAATGTAGGATTGGGGCTCCACTTTGACATGATATTATCCACTTTAGACCAAGCTCGCATGGTTTTGTTCTTGGGTTCTCACCCAAAAGGCCCCATGTTAGTTGAAGTGGGTCTGTTTAGCTTATAAAGTGGTCTCATCTTTCTCTACCTAAGCGATGTGGGATTGAGGCTTCACAATCACTCTACCTAAAGGGGCCCAGCATACATAGACAATTGCTTGCTGAAAAACAACCCACAGACATAATTTGCATGTATACATGTGTTTAAATGGCATAATATGTGTTGCTCATTTTAAAGTTAGTGTGCGGGAATCTACTGAGTGATTCTTTGAAACACTTACCCCCTTATTTCAAAAACATTTCAGGATCTGTTGATGGAAGCGACTTGTCCGAGGATGGTAATTGAGGAAAAAGAAAAATGAGTTGCTTGTTAAAGTTTTATTCTATTGAAATAATTTTAGAATATTTAGTTGTCATTTCAAAGTTAAGATATTTTATTAATTTCTGACAATGGATTTATTGGAAATTATTTATGAAATATTATTATCTTGTTCAAAGAAAAAGAAAATTTTTTCCGTACTTATATTTTTTTTTACAAACGACCTCTTTTCCTCATTTAATAAAGACATAGAATAGATTTGGTAGCATCTCGGGTGCTTAGAACTCGTGGCGTCATAGTTTGGTATCAGAGCAGAGACCAACCGGAAGTGTGGCCAACGAGGACATTGGGCCTCCTGAGGTCGGGTGATTGTGACAACCTCAATCTCACATTGCTTGGGTAGAGAAAGTGAGACCAGTTTATAAGTTAAAAGGATCACTCCAACTGATATGAGACCATTTGGGTGGAAGCACAAGAGCAAAACCGTGTGGACTAAGCTCAAAGCGGACAATATCATGTCAAAGTAGAGCGGGTCAATATAGATGGTATCAAAGCCGAGCCCAACCAGAAGTGTGGGCAACGAGGACATTGGGCCCCCTTAGGTGGGATGATTGTGACAGCTTCAATCCAACATCGCTTGGGTAAAGAATGTGAGATCAGTTTATAAACTAAGAGACCCACTCCAACTGACATGAGGCCTTTTGGGTGGTAGCCCAAGAGCAAAACCATGCGGGCTAGGCTGAAAGTGGACAATATCATGTCAAAGTAGAGTAGGTCGTTACAATATATCTTCTCAATCTCCAATTTCTTTACCTCGTAGGTCGAGCTAGGAAACTTGTTAACCTCTAGAAGCATGTCTCTTAAAAGTTCCAATAACCTTGAGAAACTCCTATCACTCCACCCATTCTTCGCTTTCAAGTTATACAATTTAATACAGCAGGCAACTTTGTGAACTTATTACATTCAGGAAACAAAGGCTTTTCAGAATCGATGAATAGGCTATTGAAAATGTGCGGAGCCTCAATGAAATCATCTTGTATATTGTGCATCATGTCATCTATCCTATCATTCTGGGCATCATTAACTTCACTGGCCACAATAATCTCATCACTCTTGTTCATTGTGTCCCCCTCTTGAGAACCCTCAATATCACTAGTGCTCGTCCTAAGAAGTAAACCCTCACCATGCCAAATCCACTAACCTTTCTTAAAACCACGCCTAATCAAATGGTGCATCACTTCCATATAGCTATGATACTTTTTTAGATTTTTACAATCTCGGTAGGGACACACCATCAACTCTTCCCATTTACTTTTTCTATTATCCTTAGTAAATTTTAGAAACTCTTCAACCCCATTCATATATTCTTACACTACTACAAAAATACATAATAGATGTCGGTAGTAATGATGAATACGCGTCAGTTTTTACGGCGATGCCTATGTCAGCGACGCGAATTGTAAAGGTATAAGTGTCAGTTGTTGGCCGAAGCCTAAAGATAACAATAGGCGTCGGTTGTTTTACAATAACCGACGCCTAAAGTCAATATAAAAAATAAATAAATAAAATAGAAAGAGGCATCAATTGTAAAGAAGGAACTGATGCCTAACTATTGTTTTTCCCCCCTTTTAATTCTCCTCTATCCCACCTTTAGAGAGCCATCATTTCCAATAATACAATTTTTACTCTTCAAAATTCGAATTCAAATTTCAAATTTCAAATTCAAAATTCAATATGCTTAATATTTATTTTCAATTAGTAAACAAAGTCTTTTGCTGGACTTAAGGTGCTTCTGTCGTGTTCAGATCAAGGAGACCCGAAGGTTGCCAGACTTCCTCCAGAACAAAAAATTGAACTCGTAAAACTTGGCTACCATTACTTGAAGTACGTATTCGACCAAAGAAATGAGGTTTTTATGATGGACTCGGCTGATGATCTCAACCTCAGCTTGAAATCCCCTTGTACACTCCCAGATTTCAGCTGCTTAATTGCTACCTCTTTCCCATTTATAAGGACAGATCTGTGCACATAACCGAATCTACCCTGGCCAAGAAGGTTGCTGTCCTAGAATCCGTCTATTGCTGCAGCTAATTCTTCATATGGAAATGTTATACAGCATAAAGTATGATGACCAAGTGGTGGCGGCGGCGGTGGTTTTTTCTTCTTCTTGCAATATATGAATAATATCAAACTCAGAATTGCAAGTGCTAGAACACCACTGGTTGCCAGTAGAGAGTGTCTGATGACTTTTATTGAAAAGGGAAAGTAGAGACGAAATTTGAGAGCGTATGATAACTTTTATCTTTGAAAGCAGAGCCTTTGATAACTTTGAATTTAAAATATAATTTGACAGGCAGAATGAGTGGTGTAAGTGATTTGACCCAAAAATAAATATAAAATATATTAAATAATGCTAGTTGTACTAAAGTATGGACGTCGGCTCCTCTTAGAAACCGGCGCCTATTCTATAATAGATATCAGTTTCTTTTAGGATCCGATCTATTACTTATTAATGGGCATCAGTTGTCAGTTGGCAGCCGATGCCTATTGTTTAAAAAATTATACACGTCGATTTTTAAAAAAGAACCGATGTGTATAGCAGTAATATAAATTTCAAAATTACCACCGCGTATTGTTTAAGCGTCATTTCTTTCAAAAACCGACGTGTATTTTCTTTTTTCTTTTTTTTTTTGTCTAATTCTGTAGTAGTGTTATGTGGTACGCCTCCCATACATCCAACGCAAATCCATATCTCATAACCTATATCAAGATATTCAAAACAAGAGTTAGTTCTGTCTAGCATGTAAGTTTTCCTTACTTTTCAAAAGATTTTTACATTATTTGATTTTATTAATTTATTTGACCAACAATACTTATTAATTACATATTCATTCTCATCACATACTTAATCAAATTGCTTTTTATTATTTGCTTATAAAAGTTTATTTGTTCATCAATACTTGTTAATTACATATATTGATTTGCATCACAAATTTAATCAAAGAGTCTTTACATTATTTTATTTTATCTAAGTTATTTGTCCATCAATACTTTTTTTTTATTACATATCCATTTGCATTGAAATTTAATCAAAGAACTTTTACATTAGTATTTGATTTCCTTAAAGTACTTGTCCATAACACCATGTTTTTATGCTCCTCTATTGACATAACAAAATTAATCAAAGAATTTTTAGATTATTTGATTTCTTTGATTTATTTAAACTTCAATACTTATTAATTACTTATCTATTCACATTATAATTTTAGTTTGAAGCAATATATTAATCTATGTATCAAATACCTACATAGTGTGGAAAACTTTCAAACAAAGAATTGTTACGCATTTCATCAAACACATTGAGTGCAAAATTGGTCCAACTTATGGAATGAACAAATTCCATTCTTCCTATCTCAAATTCCATGAATTTCTAATTAAATCATGTGCACCCATAACAATCTATGTATATATTTAACAAGGAAGCCCAAGAAATTTCATATTTCCAATAATTAAACAACAAAACTCACCAAATTTAACAAAAACCCTAAAATCATAATTTCCAAATTTAAAACAAAAAATCTCATCAAAGAATAAACCACTATTCTAAACACAAACTATCCAACAAATGGAGAATAATTACCTTCAGACACTTTGAAGAAGTGGAGAAAAAATAGTCCTCGCATCATCGTATACCGTTCCCGCCGTCGCCACCGCTCACCGGATGAAAGGTCCACCGTCGAGGCCTCTTGGATGGAAGGTCACCAGATTTAGAAGTCGAAATGGGGTATAGAGGTTTGTTGTGGATTGAAAAATGGGTTAAGTACAAAATAGGGATCTGAAAGAAATTTTGGTTAGTAATGTTATATAAAGGAGATAGGCATCGGTTCTCACGTAACCGACACCTATTTCCTCTATACACATCGATTCTATAAAGAACGAACATGTATAGAGGAAATAGGCCTATTAAAGTTTTTAGTAATACACATCAGTTCCTCTTAGGAGCCGATGTGTATAGTTATGCTTTAAATTTCAAAATTGCCACTATCTTTTGATTGCGCGTCATTTTTTCCATCAACCGACTTGCATTCCCTTTATATATGTAGTAGTGCCATGATGGAATAACATTCATCAAATTCTCCAAAATCTCTCCATTTTGTAGATGCTCATTTAAGGCTAATTGCAACTGCTACAATGATGGAGGGGTAATGTTCTCCCATATCTATCTCCACATCCCATGACTTCAAATCCACAAGCAAGTTCACTAAATATAATTTAAAATCCAAATTCACATCATCATTACATGTCAACTTACCTTTTATTACCGACAAGATCAGTTCAACGGCTTCCTTTAAGATTCCTTCACACCTTAATTCCCTAAAGAGTTTCTTGGAGTCACATTTCGTTCAAAATTCTACATTATATTCAAATAGTGCAGGTACTTTAAATTCCTCCATTTTTGCTGCCAACATATAAACACTAACATTCCAAAAAAGTAAAAAAAAAGGGAAGTAGAAAGATGTGCATTTTCAATCATTCCTAGAAATTTATGAGAAAAAAGAGTGCAGGTTTTGGACTCTGCATCAAATCCCTAGCGTACAAATTTGAATACTCTCGTATATTATGAAGAAAGTTTACCTGATTCCAAGAAAGTTGTTAGTCATAGTTGAAGTTTGTATTCTAACTTGCAATATCAAAATAGGGAAACTGTGGATGAAGAGCAAAACTTGAAGATTCAAGAAGAGGGTACATTTCAAAAGTGTTGGGCACTACAATACCCAAATAAGAACCCTTCTTGTTTATTATTTCATTTTTTTTCCATTAAATGCACTACAAGTGCACCTTCTACCACTTGCTGATAATTGGAAATCTAGTTGTTGAATTAGAACAAAGGAAAAAAACTGACAATTGATATTTGAATCGAAGAGAATTAAGTGTTTCAAATACACATTCGACCGAGATTTTAAAGATCCAAATTCATAGAAAGATTGACGGATTACAATGCAGATTCTTTGATGGCAGGATTACATTCTAGATTCTTTATTTAGTTTTACACTGCAAATTCTAGTGGTGGTAGCAAAATATGTATCAGACATATAAAAATTTTTCTCTTTGTTAGCCACAGGAATCCCAATTAAATATGCTACAACCATATTGATTTTTAACACATAAATAAAGAAAAAAGAGGAAAAAAATAAATCAAGGAATAGAGTAAATTACAACACACCTGGGGTTAGTGGTTCAAAATGTACGCCTCCCAGGCGTGAATTAACCAAATGATGAAAGACTTAAGTTGTGGTGAGAGTGTAAATTCCTGAAATTAGGGATTCAATTTTTCATAAGTAGCATCTTTAACCAAGTAAATAAAATAGCTAAAAATCGTATAAAAAAAGAAAATGAAATCCAAAGATAAGATAGTCGATAAAAAATTGAGTAGAAGCTGCCAATCCTACGACTCTTCACTCGTACAAAATCGTGTAGGAATTGGAAGGCACAGAGAAGAAAAAAATAGTTAAGGCAAGAGGAAGAAAGAGAAGAACAATCATTCAAAAATAATGTAATCGACTTCCAGAATAAAACCCAACATCCAAGAGAGTAACAATCAAAAAAGAATTCTTCCACTAAAGGAGTTGGCCGAGAGAGTAGATATGGGAAGAAGATATCCGATAAGGCAAATGTAGAAGAGAGAAAACACGTCGACTGAGAGAGCAAATATGGGAAGAATATTACTGATAAGGCAAGCCGAGGAGAGAAAAAGCGCATTTAGCTAAATATATGTCAAAGATATTGAAAAAAATTCGTGTGCCACAAAGCACACTGTAGATAAAAGCGAAATTATGAAAAAGCCCCCAACTTAAGGAAAAAATGCGGGAAACCTACAGGGAATTTTCACCGCAATACCTTTCATTTAATATATATATATATATAGATATAGATATCTAAAGCGAGAATAGCTAAAATCCATCTAAACGTTGGCAACTCCTTAGCACCTTTTATTAGTTGCTCACATGTTAAAAGATGAAAATAAAAATCAAGACTTACAATTATCAATTTGGCTTGAAAGCCCAAAAAATTACTAACCATAAAGAAGACTATATAAAAAAATAAAAACAAAGCAAACCCTTTTTCAAAATCATGGCTTCCACTTCAACTTGGCTTGAAGTCTCCATCTTCTTCTACTTAAGGACTCCACTCTATGCCTTTGCCTTGGAGCTTGTATGAGCAAAGAATACACCCTTCAATTCAACAACATTTCAGACAATGGTCGATATGTGAAACTAGCCATCTGATGCTCTTCTTTTTGCTTTTTTCTTTTTGTGTAATAATATGCATCCTTTATTGTGACATCACATATTACTATAAACATGGACCTTAATTTTTGTAATTCTAATTATAGTAAGTATAAGAGCATTTTTGCAGCGCAAACCTCTTAGATTTTTGTTCAAGATCTCGTTTATGATTGTTTTTACAAAAATATCTAAAGCAAGAATCACTAAAATCCATCTAAAAGTTGACAACTCTTTAGCACCTTCTATTAGTTGCTCACATGTTAAAACATGAAAATAAAAATCAAGAGTTACAATCATCAATTTGGCCGAAAAGCCCAAAAAATTACTAACCATGGAGAAGACATTATAAAAATAAAAAAATAAAAAAAATGAAGCATACTCAGCCACAACCACACAAATACAAGACAGAAGAACTAGTAAAAGATAGAATATAAATATAGACTCTAATGGTGTAGCTGCAGTGTCAATTGTCCCGTCGAGATCGAGGAGCATACTAGGGTAATGGACGATTATTTGATATTTTGTAGTTCATACCAAGTAACTTTTACTTTTTAGTACAAATTTGGGATCATATAAGTGGGGACGGTGGCTTGAGCCTGGATCAAATAGCTGGTAAGGAGGTGTCTTTACCACTAGCTATGACAAGCCCCTAGGTGAGCTCCTTCCAAGTAAAATCTAGTATAAGACTACAAAAATATGTCACTAACCTACCATCCACCCAATGTATCGAGCCACGTGAATAAAGGACATGATGAATGCCACCATTAATCCTACATTTGTCTTAAATTGCATTTGACAGAAGAAGTTCTAAATAAGTCCTAAATTGCATATCAGATTATATTGTAATGAGACTGAAGCGTCTTTCTTGAGATCGGAAGAGATTCATCATACACAATGTTAGCTAAATATTATATATTTTATTTATCTTGTATAGATGTAGGCACACCTAAAATTCACAAGAACCAAACTAATTAAATACAAATTGCACCCAGTAAGTAAAACTCCTTTTCTATTCAAACTCATACGCCCAAAACCCTAAAATGAACGTAAATGTGTAGAAATAATCATCCTATTGGATACAGACTCTAGGCATTCAAACCAAGGCCCAGTAGCAAATAAAAGCACTAAGAGAATTAAAGAAAGGGAAATAAATATAAGGTATTTTTTATCCCTTTCTCCAAAGATCAGGTGTGAAATATTGTATTTGCAAAAACCAGGTGAACCAACCTGCCCCATCTCTACATCACGTTCGTTGTCTCTCTTCGTGCTCTCCCCACTGATGGCAAAGTCTGTTCGCAATCCTACTCTCTCTATACGCCAATGTTACTGCCCACCATTGCCGCCATATTGCCTCATGCTCTCTTTCCTCTATCTGTACGTACTCTCTCTCTCTCCACCGCCAGTACTTCCCACTTTGCTGCACCAGTGGTTTTGATTTATGTGATCGTGAAAGGTTACTGGATGTTTATAGATGAGAAGGCACTAGAGATTTTGAATCGATTTCCAGATCAAATTAGTGGTTTTTTCTTTAGTTTTGTTTAATTTTTGGTTCAATCATAGATCGGAATTAGAAATTCAAGGTTTCATTTTGGGTGTGATGTGTAAATTAAGGTTTGATTTTTAGTGGTAGCTGAGGTGGTGGTATTGTTCTGACTGGCTAGTTGTGACTCGTAGGAGTATTTCTGTTTTGTGACTGTTTTATGCCGACAATGACTAGTGGTGCAATAGGTGGGGATGTTTGTGGGTGTCATGGTGGTGGTAGTAAAGGTGCAATAGGTGGGGATGTTTGTGGGTGTCATGGTGGTGGTAGTAAAGTTGTTATTTGTCAAATTTGTGATTATGACTCGACGAAGTTGCGATTGTGGCTACGGAGTTGTGGATCATCAAATTTGTGGCTATGTGGACGAATCGTAACTCGTCAGAGATAGAGATGAGTTGCAACTTACAGGAGTTAAGTTGTTACTGGTGGTACAACAGTGTTGGGATGGAGGTGTGATAAGTGGCGTGACAATGGTGCAATGGGTGGTTATGTATGTGGCCAATATAACAATTTGTGTCCAGCAGTAAATATGTGGCATCTGACTTAGACTAGTGCACCTTAATTTTGAAAATGAATAGTAAAATATTGATATTTTTCAATTTTCCCCTTAAAAGAATGCCTTCATATTCCCCTTGTTGACCCTGTGTTGACAGGTCCCCTAACAAATGCCTACCAAATTGCTGACCAAATCAACACGAATGAGACCAAAACCGAACCCTAAGCCACAGCTCCATTCAATCCTACATCCCATATTTAGGCCAATAATTCTTCAATCCCTCCTATGAACCGCCCCTCATCCACATACTACCTTAGAGACTTAATTTCGAACTATCAGCAATTACTCCTCGTTCCCTACAACTTATCTTTTCACTACCAAAAATTCAACAATTCGAACTCAAGCCAACCACACATTCTCACTTTTTCACAATTCCCTATAATCTCTCTTCACTTTTTCGCCACACATTCAACAACTTACTTCTAGCAAAAAATCTAAAATTTTAGCTATAAAGAACAAAGCCTCATGGGCTTCTAATTTTTCTAGGGTTGATGCAAAAAAATTAATGTTTGTCATATTCTGCACAATTGAATGTTCCCTTCAACAATTCACCCTCCAAGAAAGATTTTTCAGCCATTGTTTATCGCTAATTGCACCACCATCATTGACATTTCAGTAGGAGATAGTGTAAAGCCCCAAAATTCAAAAAGTAATATTTTGTATAATTTTTGTGATGTTACACGGCATGTCAACATCTTTATTGAATTATAATTATTGGGTTAAGAATTCTATAAATCGTTATGAGATTATGGTCTTTTATATGAGCCCGTTGAATTTTTTTTTATACTACATGTAAGGTATTTGAACATTTATGATAATTTATTTAAATTAAGGGAATAAGGAAAATAAATAAGAAATTAAAGGATTAAATATTAATTAAAAATTGTGAAACAGGCCACTAGAAAATTCTATAAATAGGGTTATATAAATAGGGTCATGCTGTAGTACATTAAATTATGAAAAAAAATGATAGGGTTATTAAAAATGATAGGATCCTATCATTTTTTCCCTCTAACAAGGGGGGCGGATTTGAGGGGAGCCTAGCAATGGGGCCAAGCTAACCCACCAAAAAGGTTGGCCATGGGGACAGCTACCCTCCTCTAATGGGGTTGGCCCCCACTTTAGTACCATCGCGCATTCGAACGGAATATGCATAATGTTTTGTGTAAAACTCAAAATTAAGATCGGTATAAGGTGTGCTATCTCTTATTCGATGAGCTTTGAAATGGTATAAGTCAAGCCCCTATTAGAATCTGCATAAGTTAAGTTAATAAAAAGTTTCATTAGCACTAGTTGTTAAACTTATTATTTATGGGTGTTTTAAGTTTTATCGACTCTTGGGTTATCGAAGTATGATTTTGTGATAGTGAATAACATGGTATTATACATTATAATATAGGCATGATAAATTGGAGGTGACGTTGACGGTAGTTTCGACAAGTAAGAAAGAAAAGATTGCAAATCATTCTTTTGTATAGCTATGGGTGAAGGTAAGTAACAGTTCGAATACAATACAAAACAATATTATTGCGTGCTCCAATGTGATAATCTAATCTTTATTAGTCAGGCCCTATGGTTAAAAAAATTGCAACACGTGATGATTTTTTGACACTATTTGGATATGTCAATGCTATCTTTGATGAGAGATACTTGAAAATATTGAGCACGATATATATGATCTGATTGAGATTATACTATTGAGCATATTGTGATACATGAAGTATGCACCAATTGAGCATAATGTTAAAGACAAGAATATGCATGTGGCATGATGAAGATTGGCTTGTGAACCAATGGTGGTAATACCGTACTTTATTTGCTGTCTGAGTAGATATACCACTCGGGGTGTTTCCTCGAGTAAGTGTTTGGGGGCTCAGTAGTGTAGTCGTCTGGGTAGATATGCCACGTAGGGTACCAACAAATGAGTGTTTGGGGGCTGGGTGGTGATAGACCAGGGCTATTATTTATGGATTTTACTTTGTACTAGTAGTAAATCCTAAGAGCACTCAAGACTCGACGATGGACTCACATGGACCCTAGTTTGTGCACATTTGATTTGGTCTTGAGCTCATACGGTATGCTATATGAGGGTTAAGGGTTGCAGCTTGTTGGTGTGATGTGACGTCATTATCATAATTTATTTCAAATAAATGATGATCATGCATATCGTTACTTACTGATTGTTAACTCATACAGTTTTGCATTGTATGTGTTAGCATGCAAGTAATGGGGTCAGTGACAACTCCAAAATGACTGGGCAATTGTGTATTGGGGCTTGACCATGGTTCACGGGTCAACTATAGGAAACGTAAAAAAGTTATGACTATTTTAAGTTAATAATTTATTATTATTTTACAATAGTAAAGTACATTTTACATAAACAAATATCGTTTGTCTTCTGCTTTTGATTTTAAGTACTTTTAATATATACTAGTACCGCACCCGTGCGTTGCACGGGAGGGCACATACAGTGGAATAGAAAGTCATGGATTTTTAAGAATGAAAAATAATGTACTGTATGTTCCCCTATACTTTAAAAAAAAAAAAATGAAAGAAAAAGAAGAAGAAGAATGATGAATACATTCACTAAGCATATGATGACAAACGCAATGATATGCACCCCTTCTTTGATAACAAAATTTAATTATCCCAGTGGTAAATCATGAAAATACTACACGTCTAAATAATACACCATTAGTGATTTTCACAACATACAGATATAAAGGCAAAAGTTTGAATACATGAACAATAAAAATCAACTTAGAATATACAACATTATCATTAAATAAACTTCCCAAAACAATCAATAACATGAGAGGATGGATAAGTAAATGCTTAGAATTCTATTCCCTCATGAAAAATCATTTGCTCCACATACACATAAAGCAACTCCCTTTATCATTGCAATCAACTCCTTTTATCATGAAGCCATATACAACACGGGGTGGTAGGTATCCTTTGACTAAGTCGAACAATTGCAAATACAACAAATAAAAAAAACTAATAATCTCCACGATTCCTATTATTATACAACCAAATTCCACAATAATTTGACTTAATAAAATTCTTAAGTTTGATTACATTTATTTTGACTATATGTTACAATGCACATCTATATACAACAATGTAACACATATGTGATCTTGCAAACAGTTAATCCATGTATGAACTAAACCAATGTCTTATTTTTATAGGATTTATTATGCCTAAATTTATAACCAAATAAAAAAAAACCCATGGCTCTAAATAACTTGTTGGAAGAAATACCAACAATGAGCAACTCAAAAGAATACAATAGGTGTCGAATTATTTCATTTTGTCTTACAAATAAATCATTAAAAAAAATGAATATATAGTCACCTCATTGTCGTTCATCCATAAAAATAAAAAGGATAGCACCTTAAAGCAATATGAATTACAAAGAGTCAACTTTGCTAAACCAAAAAACAATGAACATATGATTACCTGAAAGCTAACTCTTATAATATGAATATATGACAATGAATACTACCTTGCATCAATTCAAGAGGATTAAATACGACTGTATAAAAAAGATTTAAGCTATGATATTTGATCGTTTATGTGTGTGTAAAGAAAAATAATATAGGTGCTACCTATAATACGATATCTTTCATTAATGAAGATTAAAAGTGGTCTACAAAAAAAATCTAAGGAAGATATTGAAGAAAACTAGGGAGCACTGGAACCGATCCAGAAAACAATCAGATGGTGTGAGATAATGACGGATACGGTTCACCGGCTCGTAATAAACTTTTTTCAATAATAATCCATTAAAATTTTAAACTTTTTGTAAGATTAAAACCCATAAGCTAATCTATATTATGCATAACCCTTCTCCCAATAGTTTAATATAGGCAAACATTTTCAATTCATTTCACTAAATAACCAATGTGAGATTCTCTTTCTATGCCCAAAGTTACATCTTCACTGGCCCCTAAGCTATAATATTTGATTGTTTTATTGATGAAGATAAAAAAAATAGTCTAAAAAACTAAGGAAAACTTTGAAGAAAATTTATGAATATTGAAACCAATCAGGAAAACAATTCGACGGTGTGAGATAAAGACAGATACGGTTCCCCAGTTTACAGTAAACTTTTTCAAATAATGATCTATTAAAATTTTAAACTTTTTGAAAGGTTAAAGCCCATAAGCTAAGGCTCTGTTATGCATAACCCTTCTCCAAGTACCTTAATATAGGCATACATCCTCAATTCTTTTCACTAAATAACCAATGTGAGATTCCCTTTCTATATGCAAAGTCATATTTTCAATGGCTCCTAAAAAACCAATAAAACTTCATTTTTTTAATGTTAAAGAAAAAAATTATTAAATTAAGTGTCTTTCTTTCACACTATTTTGGGTAAAAATTAATTTATTTCAATTATTTAATTAAAATATGTCCAACGAACTTAAATTGCTAACTTTTCTGGTTCGATGACCAGTCTGGTTTTATGAACATTTGAGAATACATGAACCAACCTGGAAAACAATTCGACGATGTGAAATAAAGACAAATACGGTTCAACGATTCATAATAAACTTTTTTTTATTAATGATCTATTAAAATTTTGAAATTTTTGGAAGCTCAAAGCCCATAAGCTAAGGCCCTATTTTGCATAACCCTTTTCTAAGTAGCTTAATATAAGAATACATACTTAGTTTTTTCACTAAATATCTAATGTGACCCAAATCACATTTCAATGGCACTTAAAAAAGAAATAAAATTTTTCAAAAAATTATAAAATTGAATGTTCTTTTTCCATATTATTTTAGGTAAAAATTAATTTATTTTAATTATTTAATTAAAATCAGTTCGATGACCATAAACAATGTTAGCTTTCTGGCTTGATAACCGGTCCAGTTTTCAAAACATTTGTGAATACTGGAACCAATCCGAAAACCAATCTGACAGCATGAGATAATGATAAATACGGTTCACTAGCTCATAATAAACCTTTTTTTTCTATAATGTTTCATTAAAATTTTAAACTTTTTGGAAACTCAAGGCCGATAAGTTGGGGCCCTATTCTGCAAAACTCTTCTTTAAGTAGCTTAATGTAGGTATACATTTTCAATTCTTTTTACTAAATAACCAATATAGGATTCGCTTTTTATGCCCAAACTCACATTTTCGATGACCCTGAAACTATAATATTTGATTCTTTATTTGTGTGTAAAGAAAAACAATATAGGTGCTCCCTAAAATATGATATCTTTCATTAATGAAAATAAAAAATTGTCGAAAAATCTAAGGAAAACATTGAAGAAAATTTACGAATACTGAAACCAATCCAGAAAACAATACGAGGGTGTGAGATAAAGAGGAATACGATTTAGTAGTTCACAATAAACTTTTTTCAATAATGATCCATTAAAATTTTGATCTTTTTGCAAGTTTAAGGCCCGTAAGCTAAGGCCTTATTATGCATAACTCTTCACCAGGTAGCTTAATATAGACATAAATCCTCAATTGTTTTTACTAAATAACCAATGTGGGATTCCCTTTCTATGCCCAAGGTCATATTTTCAACGGCTCTTTAAAAAAGAATAAAATTTCAACGTCTTTTTAAACAGTAAAGATCAAAATATTATAAATCGAATGTTCTTTTTCCATATTATTTAAGGTAAAAATTAATTTATTTCAATTGTTTAATTAAAATCATTCCAATGAATTTGAACGGTTGGTTAGCTTTTTCAATTCGATGACCGATCCATTTTTCTGAACATTTGCGAATACTAAAATCAATCTGGAAAACAATCCAACGGTGTGAGATAAAGACGGATACGGTTCATCAGTTCACAATAAACTTTTTTCATTAATGATCCATTAAAATTTTGTACTTTTTGGAATTTCAAGGCCCATAAGCTAATACCATATTATGCATTTATCCTTTTCCAAGTAACTTAAGATAGGCACTCATTCTCAATTCTTTTCACTAAATAACCAATGTGAGATTTCTTTTGTATGACCAAAGTCACATTTTCAATATCTCTTACAAAAGGAATAAAATTTCAATATTTTTTTATACGGTATAGATAAAAAAAATTATAAAATCGAATGTTCTTTTTCACATTATTTTAAGTAAAAATTAATCTATTTGATGACCGGTCTGTTTTTCTGAGCATTTGTGAATACTGGAATCAATCCGATGGTGTGAGATAAAAAATGATGTGGTTCACCTATTCACAATAAACTTTTTTCAGTAATGATTCATTGTATGGACCTTGGAAACTCAAGGCCCATACACTAAGTTTCTGTCATGCATAACCCTTCTCTTAATAGTTTAATATAGGTATATATCCTCAATTTTTTTCACTAAATAACTAATGTGGAATTCCCTTTCTATGCACAAAGTCACATTTTCAATGACTCTTTAAACAAGAATAAAATTTCAACATTATTTTAGGTACAAATTAGTTTTGTTTCCAATTATTTAATTAAAATCAGTCTGATAACGTTTAACTATTAGGTTTTCTGATTCTATGACGGGCCTGCTTTTCTGAACATTGGCAAATATTAGAACCAAACCGAAAGTAATCCGACGGTGTGAGATAAATTGAAACCAAAAATTAAAAAAAAAATCAATTGAAAATAAAATTGCTCAAGATAAGGAGTGGAAAATTTAAATATAGAGTAAGAGAGTTTTGATAAATTTCTTAGATAAAATGAGTTCTAAAAGAAAATGTGGATAAAGAGTGGGAGATATTTCTGGATAAAATGAAATATGATTTGGCAATTGGGATTAAAAATTGGAAACTATAGTGATAATAACAAGCTAAATCAAACATTTCTATAAATAATTTAAAAAAAAAGAAATGAAAGATGAAAAATGAAATCTATAAATTGGTAATAAATTAAGAAGGTAAATAAAATTAAAAAGTAAAATGGAAATGAATGGTAAAGATTAGGAGATAAGATCAATGGCTAAGATGACACATCTGGATTTAGAAAGTGAAATGGGTAGGAAAATGTAAAATGAAAACTATCCTACTTTAATATATATATATATAGATTATTTAATTAAAATTGATCTGACGACCTTGAACTGTTAGCTTTTCTGATTTGATGACAGGTCCAATTTTCTGAACATTGACGAATGTTAGAACCAATCCGGAAGCACTTCGATGGTGTGAGATAAATCGAAACCAAAAATTAAGAAAATCGATCGAAAATAAAACTGCTCAAGATAAGGAGTGGAAAGTTTAAATGTTGAGTGAGAGAGATTTGAGAAAGTTCCTAGATAAAATGAGTTCTATTAGAAGAAGGAATGAAAATGTTGGTAAAGAAAGAAAGATATTTCTGGATAAAATGAAATATGATTTGGTAACTTGGATTAAAAATTGGAAATGATAGTGATAATAATAAGCTAAAACAAACATATCTATAAACAATAAAAAAAAGAAATGAAAGATAAAAAATGAAATCTATAAATTGGTAATAAATTATGAAGGTAAATAAAATTAAAAAGTAAAATGGAAATGAATGGTGAAGATTAGGGGATAAGATCAATAGCTACGATGATGCATCCTGATTTAGTAGGTGAAAATGGGCAGGAAAACATAAAATGGAAACTATCATGCTTCAATGCATATATAGATTATTTAATTAAAATTGATCCGATGACCTTGAACTGTCAGCTTTTCTGATTTGATGAAAGGTCAGATTTTCTGAGACATTGGCGAATATTAGAACCAATCTGGAAGCAATTCGATGGTGTGGGATTGATTGAAACCAAAAATTAAGAAAATCGATAGAAAATAAAACTGCTCAAGATGAGGAGTGGAAAGTTTAAATTTTAGTGAGAGAAATTTGAGAAAGTTCTTAGATAGAATGAGTTCTATCAAAGGAAGGAACGCAAATGTAGATAAAGAAAGAGAGATATTTCTAGACATTTCTTTGGTGTGGGGGGGGGCAATGAGCCCACTCCCCTTCATAAGGAACCCAAAGCGCGACGCGGTCAGGAACACGGTAATCCTGCCTTATCGCATTTAGGTCAATCTCCTTTATTTTGGAAGGAATATGTTTGCGCACCCATGGCTGGTCTTTATTGCGAATCACCACTACCGGAGGCCCGCCACTGGAACTCACCTCCTCATCATCCTCACTACACCATCGCCAACAAACTGCACTAACGACACGAATCCGTCTTGCCCCTTCCGTCTACTGTTATGCCTTCATCTACATCACTCACCGGAAGAGACCCCTTTCTACCCTCCATTATGTGAAATCCTCTCAGACACAAAAAGATTACTCAGAGTTTTCGATAGGTTAACAGAAAAATCCCCTATAAATTAGGAAAAGAGTGTTTTTACCTTGACACTGATACTATCTCAGAAGCTTTGAGGGACACCGAGAAGGGATCAACAAATCACAAGGAAGTCTGAAGAAAGTGGCAACAGAAAACTCCTGGAAATTGGCTGCAAAAGAAGACAATGCGAAGGGGGAAAAGGAATGAATAGAAGGGGTATAAATAGAGTTTTGTGGGAAGATAGAAGGGCAACAACCGCGTGGGATACTGGGAACTTAAAAGGAAACATTCAGAGTAATGATTATTGCCTTTAAGACCCCTGAACAAGTCATTCCATTGAACGACGGACACGTGGCAAAGAGCTCCGCCTCAACCCCTTTTCGAAATTCAAGGCCGCTAACCTTGGGCTCAAGGAACAGCGACATTGAGGGGGCATTTTGTAGCCACCGGGCCATAAAAGTCAGCGAGGGTCAAAGGTCAACGGGTATAGGGTCTTGAAAATAGGCCTTAAGCGCCTCACCTAACACAACGACCTGGCGACCTAACGATCATAAGGGCGGGAGACCTGATTCAGCAACCTGATGACGGACATCTACTCCAGCATCTCTATGGTCAGGGCGTCTGGGCGCCAAGACAGCAAGCTAGTAACGCCGCAATGTAGCGCCGAGACCTAGCGAGCTAGCCAACTTGATAGCAACATGGGAACCCACGTGGGAAATCTTATCACTTACAACTAAGGGACGCCAGTATCGAAATGGTGGTTACCTGCCCCATGCATGGCTTAAACAACCATTAGTAAAAAAGTGGAGGATTAACCCCTACCGATTGGACACTTGCGTCATCTTTGTGGTCCGGCATTAAATACATGCAATCATTATCCCCATACAAACAAGCAAATGTACACTATAAATAGAGGCAAACAGAAGTGAGAATGGTTTGACACCCAAACCTCACTCTTCTTATCTTTCACACATTTATAGTCTTCCATTTATTACAAATACTACAAACATTCTTTGCCTTTTCTGCATTTACTGCTTATACTGATACGAATACAAATTTTCCGTGAATATAAATCTTATTTGTTGAGTGAAAAGCTAAATTTGGCATCAACAAATTGGTGCCATCTGTGGGAAACCTACAAAAAGTTGTGTAAAGCAAATATACAGTGAAATCTAACTCCCGGTAAAAGGAAATGAGTGGAAGACACTCCAAGAGTCAAAAAACAAGAACTAGTGACGTCAGATTG
This sequence comes from Nyctanthes arbor-tristis, assembly GCA_963692815.1. Lineage (NCBI taxonomy): Eukaryota > Viridiplantae > Streptophyta > Magnoliopsida > Lamiales > Oleaceae > Nyctanthes > Nyctanthes arbor-tristis. The sequence continues at coordinate 29,109 of CAVNYN010209859.1, forward strand.
TCTCCCGAGTTCAGGAAAAACCGAGCCACTGCCAGTGCCGGCCCCTCACGATCGGAAGCTGCAACTGAGACAGAAACTCTCTGGTGACAGGTAAAGCCCCTCGCTGAAGAAGTTCGGCAGTTGCAACAACATAACCCGCCAACTTCCCAACAGCGCAAGATAGGATCCTCCTTTCGTGGCAACTCTTCTTGGCGTACCGAAGACGTCGAAAGGTCTCCAGCGAGGGCTAAACCTCAAAGGGATGTCAAAAGGAGACTAAGTTTCACTTCGACCCAAAACTCCGGTCAACCATCTCCCAATGCGAGAGCCGCATCACCTCCTGCTAGAAATACAGCCGAAAGCAGCGTGTTTACCAAGCTAGGGCCCCACCCTCAGCAAGGTCCCAGATGTCTAAGGTCGCCAGAATCTATGCGACTAAGTGAACATAGATAGAGGGGGAGAAGTCTGACAGCTATGAACCATGACAGTCATGCATCCAGCTCACTTCCAAAGACGCTATGAGGCTAACGACTAGTCCCTCAGCAGATCCAAGAGCTAGACGAGCTGAGCAAATGGCTAAGCGACCTCGAACAGAAACAGTCCAAGGGGAAGGTAGCAGATGACCTGCGGGGAAGGCCGTCGCCTTTTGATCTCTTCATCCGTGAAGCCGTCATGCCATCCGAAATGAAGGTCCCTCAAATAGGGACTTACTGCGGAGAATCAGACCCAATCGCTCACCTTTACCGATATGTGTCCTAGATGGAGCTCCGGAACGCCACAGGAGCCATATGTGCAAAGCTTTTGCACTCACTTTGGTGGGTAATGCTCAGACTTGGTATGGTAACTTAGCCCTAGGGTCCGTGCACAGTTGGAAACAGCTTTATTCCGAGTTTGCTTCCCAATTTTGGGGTTCAAGGCTAGGGCCACCCCCAAGGAGATGCTGGGAACCGTCAAGCAAGAGAAATTAAAACCACTCAAAGGCTATTTGGACCGCTTCAATAAACAAGTCATGACCATGGAAAAGGTGGCAGACGAATCGCTTTTAATCGTTGTCAAATCAGCCCTTTACAAAGACACTCGCTTTTGGTGGGCCATGCACGAAGATCCCTCGAGCACTTATAAGGAGCTTCTAAGGCCGACTGAGAAGTACATCAGCGCCGAGGAGGCCATTGAGGATACTTCGCGAACCGAAAAACCTCCAAAAGGACGAGAGGAAGGATTAGAAGGCAAAAAAGGACCTGCGACGTAGCAAGAAGTCTTTCATCTCATTCAAGCCCTTCACCAAGCTCAATGCTTTAGTCGAACACACCTTTAACATCTTGCAAAATGATCCAATTTTACCCAAGGCAAGACCCTTAAGGAAGCTGCCGAAGGATGCTGACCAGTCCAGGTACTATAAATATCATTGAAGTGTGGGTCATAATACAGACGAATGCAGGCATCTCAAACAAGAGATCAAGAAGCTAATCGAACGGGGGTACCTGAGCGAATACGTGGCCAATCACCAAGGGCATGACCGACAAGCTCGTCCCATGCAGACCTCAACGTCCAGCTCGCACAGAACCAACCTCCAGCTGAAATCCGCATACTTGTCGGCAAAAATAACGGCATGGAGGGTTCCAAGAGACAGAGGCGAGGTTTCATGAGAGAAGCCCAGAATTGTTACCACCTACTTGCAGCACAATCTCAAACCAGCTCATTCTTTTTCTGCAACGAAGATGCTTACGGCGTGTTACGCCCTCACGCGGACACTCTGGTCATCACTATGCCGGTCTCAAGTGTTAAAATCCATAAGATATTGGTGGATAATGGCAGCACTGTGAACATCATTTACTGGGGAGACTTTCCGGTAAATGAAAATAGAGCCAAAGAGCCTAAGGTCTTACGGTACCTCCAGGGTTTTATTGGAGACTATGTGGAAGCGAAGGGCCAGATCACATTCCTTGTCGAACTAGGGAACGAGCCCTACAAAAGAAGAATAGTGGTAGACTTCATTATAGTGGACGTACCTTTGAACGACAACACCATTCTAGGTCACCCAATTTTGTACGAGCTCAGAGCCACGACCTCCATTTACCACTACATCATGCAATTCCTAACTTGCTATGAGACGGCTATAGTTCGAGGCGACCAGCGGACATCGAGGGAATGCAACCTGGATTACGCAGAAGAAACGACTGTCTTGACAGAAGTTCGCACAATCAACCCAGAGTCACTAGACTAATTTGTTTGTCTAGCCCTTGAAGGGGGAGTATTCCCCCCACCCGGTTTTGGAGGTCAAAAGCACAGTGCAACTCATGCACAGGAGACATAAAGAAAAAGAGGGGTGAAAGCCGGGTACCAATTCTACATTTGTACTTTCTCAAATTATTTTTATACCAAATGTCAGGTCATGGATAAAAAATTAATACACTTATGTGCGTCAGCCATAATTTTGCGACCCAACAGTTAATTCGAAAGATAAGTGTTTAATCTGATGTAACATCCCCCTCTTAACGCGAACACAAGGCGAATCTGCAATAGCCAAGTATCAAGGTCTGCGATCTAAGTTAGAACAAGCTTCTAACTAGCGACCTAACACTTGACCATGACTAGAACAAGCTTTTAGTCTGTGCTCAAGTCAAAGTCGCGCTCAACTACT
>CAVNYN010209860.1:0-17623 GCA_963692815.1 Nyctanthes arbor-tristis
AGTTTGTGTTATGATTTAGTTAGGACCTTGTCTCCCTTTCGTTATCTTCCGCTCTCCTTGTATTGGTTGGGCTAGGTAAAGTCACCCCTTTACTTACTCTATTTCTTAACTGAAATAGCGGGGTGTTTACTCGCTAGGTTCTCTTATTCGTTCCTGCCCTACATGTGTGCTTCACTTCACTCTAACTAACACAAGGGAACGGTAACAAAAAGAATTCTTTAATTTAAATATCGTATAAGGAAGAAAATCTCGCTTTGAGATGACACGCCCAAAGACTCCCATGCCTTTCTTGGTTGGACCAACCCAACCGGCCATTTCCGACAAGTCTTTCCTCATTTTTAGAGCAAGAAGCGGAACTACAAGAAAGCTTTCTTTATCTTTACATATGAGAATCTTTTAAGTGGATGAATCTTTTAGTTCTCCACACAATTCTCAATATTTTCATCATTATAGGCTGAGATGGTCTGACCGGTTATGCTAATCAATATAGCGCCATTAAACTTCTAGGTCAATATAACTAGTTTTGTACTAATTTTTTATAGTACAAATTCTGACACAAATTACACAAATTAGCACTTCTAGAGCTTTCAATAATTATTGAACTTCCAGTTCAATAAAATCTATGAGATTCTGTTTACTTGATTCATAAGTTTTTAATATGAAGTCTTTAGGATCTAATTTGAACGGTGTCTATATCATTCCATAAACATTACTATATATATATATATGTATGATATAAAGTCACTTGCAATATTGTTCAAAAATGTTCCACTTCATGAGTACAATAAAAGAAAATCTTCTATGATAATACGGATCTTTATTAAAATGATACATGAATATAAATCTTTGAGATTTCCTCTAAGAGATTAATCAATTCAAATGATAGAATCCTCAAGATTCTATATTTTTGTAAAATATTTGTGGTAATGTACTTTTTCAAAAGTAACATGTACATATAAGATTTAAATTCATACATCAACTACTCTATAGGAACAAGATCCACGGTTCATTATCAATTTGAGTTATTATTATTTCAAGAATAGTAATTAAATATTTTCATGAATATATTGGAAATATAATATCTAGCATAATATTGTTCTTCAAGAACAATTAATATTCAGCAGGAATATTATAATATAAGTTGTACTACTTTAAGAGTAATAAACTATTAGATCTAATTTATTATATGCATAATAACAAGTTAATAAATAAACAACTGCATCTAATGTAAATTACAAAACAGAAAATAAAATGGAATAAAAATAATAATCGACAGAAGTAAAAATTATGCTTCTTCAGGAACAAATAATGAGATATTAACCATAATTATTAGCACATCTCGGGGCTTTTGTAGGCAAGCATATTTTTCTGGCATATTTAATCAGATGTAGTTGTAGTTCTTCAAGAATTAGATGAAGTTATACATAATAATTAATATGAGATTAATCAAGTATTATATTAACTATAACATAAATAGAAAAAAATATTTGCAAATACATCACTAAATCCAATAAACAACTTATGAAATACAATGCATGGATCTATGGTAGCCATATTGTGGCTACAATAATAAAGATAAGCGAGACGAACAGTGGGTTCCACACATCACAAATATCTCTAGAATGAGAATCAGTCAAGATAAAATTCATGACTCTTTCATATTGTTAAAAAAATTAATGACATACAAAAATTGAAAGCTAAAAATTCATTGAAACTGAATCGTAGCAATCCATGGTAAAACTAAAATTTTCAATTAGAAAATCTATAATTATAATTATATAAATTAAAAACAACATTATCACTAAATTGGAAGAATATTCCTTTGCTCAAACTGGAATTAAATTTACCATTAAATTGGTAAATCATTCTATGAACATCTTAGAAACTATCTTACCATTAAACTAGTCAGACACCCGTGTGTTGCACGGGGTAACCAAATAAACAAAAAATTTGAGAAAATTAAAAAGTAATAATGTTGTAACATTTACCCGATGTAAGATACACATTTGACATTACTTTTAACATATACTTTTGAACCAATACTATTGACATATACATTTGACAAACCATCATTGCCTATCATCTTTTAATGGTCTAGATTTATATACCATTGTCAATTGTAATCAAAAGACATTTTATTACAATAATTTAAGTGATTAAAGTAATATAAATACGGGACGATTCCGCTAACCAATAAATATGACCTATGAATTTGACAAAGAATTAAATCTCATAGATTCATCCCACTGATTAACTATAAATCTTACATTAAGATAATCTTTATTTCTATATTTATCTCAATTAAACTAATTATAATCTCCTCTCCAAACACTTGTAGATAAATCAAAATAGAAAAATAAAATTAATATTTCTCCATAATTAGTTATTTAAAATCAAAATATTGTAAAAGATTAAAAAAAAAAAGATCAAACTATTGTATGCTAAAAGTAAAATGAATGGTTTAGATTGAATGCTTGAAAAAATTCAAGTTTCCAGAAAAGCTCCATAGACCATGGTTTGAAAAAAAAAATTAATGCTTCTATGGATCATTAAATTAATTATCTAATAAGTAACTAAAACAGTTTAGAGTATATTTACTATTGCCAATTGTAATCAAAAGACATTTTATTACAATAATTTGATTGATTACAGTAATTTAAATACGAGGCCATTCTGCTAACCAATAAATATGACCTAATAATTTGACAAAGAATTATATCCCATAGATTCATCCCACTGATTAACTATAAATCTTATATTAAGATAATCTTTATTTCTATATTTATCTCAATTAACTAATTATAATCTCCTCTCCAAACACTTGTAGATATCAAAATAGAAAAATAAAATTATATTTCTCCATAAGTAGTGATTGTTAAATCAAAATATTGTAAAAGATGAAAAAAGATCAAATTATTATTATAGGCTAAAAGTAAAATGAATAGTTTAGATTTAACGCTTGAAAAATATCAATTTTCTAGAAACGCTCCACAGAACACAGTTTAAAAAAAAAAAACTTAATGCTTCTGTGGACCATTAAATTAAACACTTTTAAAATCTGCACTTTTAATTAAAAAGGGAGGAAGAAGAAGAAGAAGAAGAAGTTGATTTATTTTTACTATAAAAATTTGCTTGAAGTTTGTTGAAAAAATCGCAGACTCGTAGGAATAGAGAAACGTAATTTTAATTCGAACCAAGCGGAGATTTTGAAAGTTTGGTCAAGGATACATTGAATTTTTTTTAATTGTGAAATGTACTTTAATTTTAATTTTGATTTACAGGTATTTAATATGGAGAAATGCATTTTCAATTTTTTTTTTTAATTTTGATTCATTTGATGGTTGAGAGTTATAATTGGTTTAGTTGAGATAATTATAGAAATGATTTTTTTAATATGAAAAGATAAAGATTATCTTAATATATGATTTTTTAGTTAATTTTGGTGAGATATAGATAGCAAGATAAAAAGGTCGCTGATGTAATTGTCAATATCGCCAGAAAGCTTACAAAGCTAGACAAAAGGCGAGAAAAATTTACCAGAGACTTAAGTCTCTTAATTATATATAGATAGATTGGCAGACAATCCCAATAAGATGATGCATAAATTAAACAATGAATATGATATAAGGCAACTAGAAAAGAGAATATAAAATCAACAAATAATAACATTAATCAAAGAGAATTTGATTTCATACGTACTACAAAAGTGCCACGAAACTGTGTTACTGCATGTGCTGGGTAATTAATCAATTCAATAATAATTTTGGAAGAAAAGAAAGATTCACACGTCTTATAACCGGAATTTGATTTGAATTTGTATATGCATGTAAAAAAAAACCTCCACACTAATCCATTAGAAAGACTCAAAATACAGAAAGTCATGTGGTTTAAAAATAATCTGAGTTATCCTGCTGATAACGTGCTATGAAAAGAGAGAAAATAAAGAAGAAATAAATAATTACCTCTTAGAGTTTTCTATGTGTATTTCAATGACGAGCAAAGATCCCGATTTATAGATATAAATTTAGGGTTTCAAGAGTACAATAGTGATATATATATCTAGGGTTTTAGGGGTAAGATAGTTATTCACTATGTATTTAATTTATTTACAACAACAACAATAATAGTAAGAAGAAAGTTAGAATTTTGTGATGGAAAACTAGTGCAAGACTAGGGTATAGCACTTGTTCTCTTATATATTACTAGATTTTTCACCTGTGCGTTGCACGGACTAACAATAGCAATTAAAAAAATTGAAGGTAAAAAGGAAAGATGATGTCCCGATCATTTCCTTAGTATAATACTAAACTTGGAAGTTCTTTTTTTGTTATTGAAGGAAGAAATTTTTATTCTGATTGTATTTCTAATTATTTATAAGTAAAAAATAAATATTAAAATAACTATACTTAAAAAAAAAAGAAAATATAGAATTAGCAATTACTTATCCATTAAATTTTCAGAGAATACAATATAAGTATGATTAATTAATTTTTACAAAAACAACAGTGGTAATGTACAGTCAATGTAACTATACTTACTTTCCAAAAACAAAAAAAAAACAAAAAATCAAATCATGGTCCGTCAAATTTGGCTTGTCATATATCTAAAATATGTAAAGTAGGGTAATTCGAGAATTTTTTTTAAAAGAATAAATATGAGAATTGTTGAAGCATGCTTAAAAAAAATTTCAAATGTTTATTATAATAATTTTAGCAAGCGTAGTGTATGTGTGATCAATCTATAATTTTAATTCATATGTAATAAAATAATCAATTGTGGTAGAGGGATAGTAAAAAAAAAAAGTAAAACGTAAAAAAAAAAAGGAAAAGAAAAACTCCCCACGACACAAGTAGTAGAACGGTAATCTGAACTAAAAAATTCTTTTCAGGAAAATTATTACATTTTGTTAGATTATTTAATTATTTTTATATCAATATATAAAAAACAAAGCATCAAATTAAGTGCAAACTAAAACTTATACGGTCACATATATAAATCCGTCCATATATAATCTAAGCTCATACACGCGCGTGCTAATGGAGCTATATGCGTTGCATGTGCCATGGCTATAATTATGTTCATAATAGTGTAAGAAGTTACTATTGCCAGAAGTGTAATGGGAATTTTCAAAGCCCGATCAATACTGAAATTGTGAAATGGGAATATTCAATATGAACAAAATACAACATAAGTAACCTTTGCTCATAAAAGATGCTTATGAGGAAGGCTAAATAAATTAAAGGCTAAATTTGATTACAAATGCTTACGAAAGAGAATTCCAGCTGGTACATCTTCTTGAAGAAAAAATGAACTATAAGCATGTCATTTCTGGGCAAAAATTTTCTCAAAAAGCATTCTGGAAGGCTTTTAAACAGAAAAAGTGTCGCAGCACATTCTTGCAAAGGACCACCACAATTAATCCTCCATACTTGAAGCTCCAATTTCAACCTCTTCAAAGCTTCAAGCAAAGAACATGTAGTGATAAGAGGGAAAAACGAAACTTCACTGTGATATTTATTACATAAATATTAAACAATTAACACCACCTACTCACCAAATCTGACTGATATATAGTATATAACCAATTTATCAATTTTTAACAATTTCTTAGAGCATGTTTGACAAAGTTTATAATAATTTAGTTATTATATACATAATGTTTTACTAAGTTTTTGGTTCACATTAAATTTAGTGACTTCAACAAAATCTTCTAGCCCTCACATCTAGATTTTTTTTAAAAGAACAAAAAAGGGGAAGTAGACTTTCAATTGTATTAAACATTCTTAAATATGAATCACAAATAGATCGGAAGATATTTTCAAATTTGAATTGAAAATTTCATGAAATTTTATCATATTGCCACAGTATATTACACGTGTTTTTGATGTATTCTGCTCTATAAAATCAAAGCGATGTGCATAGTCTATGGATAAAATGCAAAATAACAAACCTTAACTTGGTTATCCAATCATCTGATATTCAAAGACAATCCCTACACGACGCTCTTCCGATCTAAACAGAGAACCTAACTATTACTATAAGGAAAATCAACCATCAAAGCGCAAAAAGCACTTCCACTAACCAAAATTGAAGACTACATTTTCAGCAAGTCAATATTTAGCCTTCAATGGTGCTGATCCACTTTGAAGCCTTACATTTTCAACTGAAAGAAAAAAAAAGGATAATTATGAAAGTTGTCCAAGGTAGATGCAATGAGGTGGTCATTTAGAAATGATTTTTGATAAAGTAATATAAGTAAACTAAGAATACATACATACATACATATATATATATAAATTTTTAAACATTAAGACCCACTAAGTACTCAAGAGAAAACATTTATATCAGGGATTTATACATAGAAAACAAAATTATAACATCCTGTAGTTGTCAGAGAAAGGCAAGCAACATCTTAGTTTTGTAACCTGTCTTTATTACTTTTTCCTGTTATGATCACATAAACATTTACCCTAAAGTCAAGCGGATGTGAAAAGGGAAAACATTTGCTTAATCTTTTCAAATATGATGGAACATTAAATCTTAATTTCTTCTATGAAGGTAAATACATTTTATAATTTAAAAGAATCGAGGTATTCATGCTGGGAGACAGACCACATGGATATGTATTGGACGGATTTTGTGTATGTCATATATTTCATAATAATACAAGGGGACCATATATGAGAAAAAAGAAAAATTAAAACACAGAATTTCTATACAATAAAGAAACTACCAAAAATACAATATAAAATAGTTAAGAACATGAATAATTGTTGGTAAAAGTAACTTTCTTTCGACTTAGTTGCAATGACATATGTAATCTAACATGGGCTTTTCGTTATTCAATGTTGTATTAAATAATATACTTGCTTCATTAGTTTCCGCATTTCCAGGTTTATAAGTTCAACAACATTCCCTTCAAAAAAAAAAAAAAATGTTTAACAACATAATTTAGTTGGGTCTCTAGCAGGTAAACTTTGATGTGAAAAATCATAGGCTATATAGATGTTATAAAATATGGTCATAATCTCCATGTCAATCACAAAATTGACATCTAGATAATCAAAAAAAGAAAAAACCCAACCACAATTGATGAAACAACGAATTTCATTGATTCCATTGATCGTCAAAATTATTGTTGCATCCATTCCCTTCTACTTAAGTTTATTGTTATTTGATTTCATCTAAAATTTCCTAGACGCATGACACAATTAAATTGCATATTATAATTTGATGTAGCTACTTTACACTAACAATTTAAGGGTAATTTTCAATCTAGGTCCCCAACCTTTCAACTTTGTATCAATTTTATACTCACTCTTTTTTTTGGGCCTACTAAGTCCCCAACCTTTCATTTATTATTGTATTATGTCCCCAACGTCACTTTTCATATCTAACCTTTCAATTTTCACCATTAATCCATATCAAAATGATTATTATACCCTTAATTCTTGATTTCCACTATAAGTCCTCAACCTTTCAATTTTTATACAATTTCCTCCCATCATTTTTTGCTTGTATAGAAGCCTCAACCTTTTTTTTTGTTGTGTTATATTGCTATTAAGGCTTTCCATACCTAACATTTTAATTTTTATTGTTAATATCTATTAAAATTATCATTATACTATTAATTATTTAAATAAAAAATAAAGAAGAATATAAAATAAGAAGTCCACCCACTCTAACCCACTTCAACATAACCCAATGACAACAGTTGTAAATAATAATAACAAAAAGAATTCATCTACAACAGTCTCGATGGATATCAAATCTGCGTCGAAGAAAGTTGTCTATCTAGGTATCAGCTTGACGAATTAGATCTGATTTCTTGATATACCACAAATCACGTGACAGATACGGATTGGGTAGATCCCCCCAAAGAAAATTGATTTTTGATTTATAAAAAATAAACATAACCCTAAACTTTAATTCTATTTTGATTTCTTATCTTTCTTTGTGATTTTCACCCTAATTTGCCTCCGATTTGTTATTCATCTCAACCCAATTTGATCCACTAATTGTGGATCGACAAAGAATTAGAATTAGCGCTTTAAGGTTCTGTTTCATTTTTGTAAATTTGAAATGATTTTTTGGTGGATCCACTCTGATCCGCTATGCGATATGTGATAAATCGAGAAACCCGATCCGATCTATTGCACTGACTCTCAGATCGAAAACTTTTTCTTACACAAATTAGGTATCCATCAAATTTAGTGCAGCTCAAGTATTATTATTTTTTTTTTATCACTAGTGGCTAGGAAGGGTGGAGTTCTTATTTTATATTATTCTTTAATTTTTATTTTTCTTTAAATAATTAAGGGTATCATGGTAATTTTAATAAGAATTAACATTAGTAATTGAAAGGTTGAGGACGAAAGGTGTTATTAGGGACGTAACATGATAATAAATGATGGGGACAAAATTATATAAAAATTGAAAGAATGAGACCTATAGTGGAAAAAAATAATTAAGGGTACAATAGTCATATGGGTCAATTTCATATATCATCCCCAACCTTTGCAATTTGTATCGGCTGGGTCTCAAAACTTTTTTGTTTCAACGTGTTGGGTCCCTAACCTTTCATTAAGGCTCACAAATTGTCCTTGTTGACAAATTCCGTCTAAATATGTTGTTGACCTTTTTTTTTTCAACGTCCTGTGTCCCTAACCTTTCATTAAGGCTTACAAGTGGTCCTTGTTGACAGTTTCCTTCCAAATATGCCATAAATCTTGTGCGTGTGCTCCTCGTGACTTCTTAGCAGAAGGGTAGCATTGGAAATTCAAAAAAGAGAACAGCAAATTGAAATTGGAAGTTATGATTTTTCTTTCTTTACAACCCCAATCATTCAACACCCAACTTGAGATGGCAAACCCTCATGCATCTCATGCCACCATCCAATCAGAAGCTTGGATGAGCTTGAAGGCAGCGCACCGATACTTGTAAGCTGGGAATTACTTGCTTTGAAAGCTCATATATGGGCGGGTCATACCACAAGAAGTAGCACAATTCATTTCCTATGGAATTTAAAGTCAAGCAGGGGCTTCAAGCAAGATAATAATAATAATAATAATAATAACAATAATAATAAAAAGAAAAAGAAAAAAATTTAGTGGAAAGTAAACTCACTTTGGGTTGTTTGTAGGCTTAGAATCTTCTCTCTGGATTAGCATTTGTCCACAAAGTTCGAAGAGGCATTCTAGCTCCACACCTACAAACCCTCTCTTCCTCCATTGTTCAACAAGTTGTTACTTTTAATATGGTGGGTATATTAGTGGAAGGAAGAACTTTATATATTTGGCAAATTGGAGGGAAGAACATATCTATTATATTGATTTCCAATGCTAACCTTCAGCCAAGAAGTCACTTGGAACACATACACAGGGTTAACGGTAGCTTTGAATAGAATCTATTCACAAGGACCACTTGTGAGCCTTAATGAAAAGTTGGACCCAGCGAGATGAAAAAAAAAGGTTTGGGACCCAACTGATACAAACTTTAAATGTTGTGGGCGATATGTGAAATTTACTCTAGTCATATAAATAGGGGTTAACGGGGAAAATTGAAAGGTTGGGGACGAAAAGTGACTTAGGGATATAACACGACAATAAATGAAAGAGATCGGAAGAGCGTCGTGGCCCAAAAAAAAAAAAAGAATAGGGACAAAATTTATATAAAGTTGAAAGGTTGGAGACTTAGAATGAAAATTACCCATAATTTAACAAAATGGTTATAAAATTTCAGATATTTCATAATATTTATAAAAATGCAAATTACTTAATATTTTTGCCTCTCTAGCCTTCTCATGGTGGTCTCTAATCTCAAATTCTAAGTTTCAGAAGCTTGGATGAGCTTGAAGGCAGCGCACTGGTACTTGTAAGCCGGGAATTATTTGCTTTGAACGCTCACATATGCGCAGATCATACCGCAAGAAGTAGCGACAATTCATTTCCTATGGACTTTGGGGTCAGGTAAGGGCTTCAAGCAGGAAAATAATAATAACAACAATAATAATAAAAAGAAAAAGAAAAAAAAGTAGTGGAAAGTAAACTCACTTCGGGTTGTTTGTAGGCGTAGAATCTTCTCTCCGGATTAGCATTTGTCCACGAAGTTCTATGAGGCATTCTAGCTCCACACCTACAAACCCTCTTTTCCTCCATTGTTCAACAAGCTGTTACTTTTAATATGGTGGGTATATTAGTGGAAGGAAGAGCTTTATATATGTGGAAAATTGGAGGGAAGAACATATCTATTATATTGATTTCGATTGCCAGCCTTCAGCCAAGAAGTCACTTGGAGCACATACACAGGGTTAACAGTATCTTTGGATGGAATCCTTCCACAAGGACCATTTGTGAGCATTAATGAAAAGTTGGACCCAGCGCGAAGGAAAAAAAAAGTTTGGGACCCAGCTGATACAAACTATAAATGTTGGGGACGATATGTGAAATTTACCCATGTCATATTAGTAGGGGTTAACGGGGAAAATTGAAACGTTGGGGATGAAAAGTGACGTTAGGGATATAATACGATAATAAATAAAATGTACTAGGCCACCCAAAAAAAAATGGAATGGGGACAAAATTTATACAAAGTTGAAAGGTTGGAGACTTAGAGTGAAAATTACCCAAAATTTAATAGAATGGTTATAAAATTTCAGATATTTCATAATATTTATAAAAATGCAAATTACTGAACATTTCCAATCAAAGAAAAACCAAAACCATTACGCGGACCAATAAAGCAATAAATCATACCATGAAATCTGAGCCACCAGTACTGATATTGTATCTTTCAATATCCCTATCAAATGACCCAAAAAAAAAAAGAGATTTATGTTCTAAAAGCAACTATGACGAAATACTAATAGCTAGGACATAATTGAGAGTTTATATGCCAAATAGTTAAAGTAGTGTCCAATCACGATAAATTGCATATTAAGGGCCTTGCCATGAAAGCTGGGAAAAAACAAATTATGTAACAAAATATACCAAATACTAAAAATTAGGAACACAAAAAAGATAAATAAACAATACAGAAAAAACTGCATCAGAAGGAAAAAGTTGAGCAACCAAAACAAACAGATAAAGTGCCCAAAAAAATGCATACCATTTCCGAGCTTATTTCTCCTTATGAATCCATACCTCTCACGTATAATCATATATGGTTAGAAATTACAAAAATAGTGATAATAAACAAGTGTCACGCCCCCGTTATTATCATCCAGTATTATTATGTTTCTTGTATTTATTCGCTAAAGCTCTCATTTTATCCTATTAAATTGTACTAATGACAAGGGACAAGACTTACAAAGCTAACAAGTTGTTTGTTCAAAAGAATCATTGCAACATTATTATATAGTTTTATAAACTTATCTTTGAGTTAGGAAAGCCAAAACAACCTTATAGTTAATTACCTAATTTCTTTGAAAGTTGTAAATACTTGCAAACCTTTCTCATCATCAACACCGACAAGTAGAGCTGATTGTTTGATTTTGAATTTCATGCACAAATTCTTAATATAATTATAATTGAGTTTACACAAGATGTAAAGAACACACAATATACTACGATAATAAGTAAATTTTATTGCTTAACCTGCCAAAGTAAGGGATTGCAAGGCCTTTAAAATGAAAATAGGCTTCCAATCAATACAAAAGTCATCCTCTCTCTTTCATATTACATAACAAGTATTCCATATATATGTATATACCTAAGCTTATATTTGTTCTTATAACTATTATGTTCTTGTTAGACTACTATATTAGGAATAGAACATAGGTTTATCCGTCATAAACTTATCATGGTAAAAATGGCCATGTGAGTAAGCACAAAAGATGATGAGTTCATAAGTTGTTCCTAAGTACATTAGCAACCACGGGGCATCTTCATAGTAACTCCACATATCCGTCTCCACTACATGCAAGATTCTACTCCAGTATGAGGACATACTCCAATTTTCGGCTTTCCTTTCATATACTTTGAGGTTGAACATCTACAAAATTGTAAGAAATGGGGTGAGTACGACGTACCCAGTGAGTAACACAATATTTTAGATCGGAAGAGCACCGTCTTTGTTACATGAACTCCTTTTTAACCACAAGTTGAAGAAAACATTGAATGCACAAGATGGCCCAATCACTAGTTAACTTACTACCCGTAGCGTTTATGTTATCCAATGCTAATTCAATCATGGCCGTATATATTCAAGTGGATCCACATCAAAATCCCATTTGACCCCTACCGGAATTTCAAGCAAAGAGCAATACAAGTACAAAGCAATACGCCATACTAATCATCACAGATCGGAAGAGTATCTTGGAATAATTAGGTGGCTCCTAATATGGAACAAAACAAGCCAAAGCCAATACAAGACGGGTAGGTTATCAACTAGTGATTTAAATGCTATAAATCAATTTGTTTCTTAACATAACAATGCATCAAAATTCATGTTCATATTAAAACTCATGAATGCTCAAGGTAATAAAAACACTTGTTACTCACGTCTGTCTTTTTTTCCCCCAAAGATTTCCACTATAAGAAATTAAGTGTTTTACGCACACATAAAATAGCCGCACATACTATGTGTGGATATTTAGCTACACATAGTATTAATATGTGTGGGTAATTTAATAAATGTATTTGCTTTTTTATTTGATGTTTATTATGCGTAGGTAAATGTTTTTAGCTACATTTAACTTTGGTGGGAGAAAAAGCCGCATTTTTTAAAAATTGGAGGGAAGTGTATAATTTTTTAATAAAATTGATATGAGATTTATTTTTACTTACATTACCCGCACATAATCATATAAATTATTTATTTGAGGGTAATTCTTCAAGCATTACAAACACCAATTGCTTACATGGCTCCATTGTGGCGCATAATCACCACAACTTATATAAAATAATTGTGAAACCTTATACACGTTTCCCACACATAATTATAAATGTTATTCATGTGTGGGTGATTCTTCAAACTTTATATACACATAGTGCTTGCATTGCTACAATGTCGTGCACAATCACCCTAATTTGTAGAATAATTATAAAAATGTATCTACATTACCCACACATTATTATGAATGTTCGTTATGTGTGGGTACTTCTTAAAGTTTTATTTGCGCAACATACGTAAACACGGATTTAACATAAGAAAACAACCCTCTTTTTCTCATTCAAATGCAATCAAGAACACTATAATGCAGGAAAGAGGAAATAAATAGACTGCTCGCACGGGCTATCTACTCTTAATGAGCCAGGCCAAAAGAATTGTCTAGAATAAAACAAAACTAAATACATAAATCAAAGAATTGACTAAAACTCGGAAAACTCAACATAATTTTGGAAAGATATGATACTAGTAGTGGCAAAACTATTGGTTCAATTTGTCTCGTTGAACTACCCCAAAAGTTGGTGTCATAGTTTAAAAATGGACTATATTTACAAAAGTTACACCAACTTATTTGAACACCGACAATCATATTATTGCATGTCAGAAAAAAATCATCGAAACTCATATGAGCTATTATTTGTTTCAACAAAATCATAAAAAATTATATAGAATCTTTTTTAAAAAATTACATAGGATCATGAAAAAAAAAGAATAAAAAATATTTAAAAAGCTTATAATAGAAAATTATTAATTACTTACATAGATCCAACGTGGCGCACAATCATCACAACCTAAAGGGTAATTGCAAAATCATACTTACGTTATCATTCATACATAAGTGAAATAAATAAATGTAATTTGTGTGTAGATTGCTTTTAAATAACTTTACACATATATATAAATATAATAAAACTAGACAAATAGATCAAATGGCCGGGAAAAAAAATGAAAGAAAAAAAAAAAAACCGGGCCTCTGATTCCCAACAATAGAACAAAACGTCAAAAATGGGGGAATAAATGCAGCGTGAGAAAAAAAATAAAAATAGAAATATAGACAAAGCAGCGTGAAAGCTCTGGCTTTTGAGGAACTGGGAATACGACTTCGAATTCGAACAGGGTCGCCGTCCGGTAGCTCTGGCTCTCGTCGTTGTCTCATCGGTCGAGTCTCCCATTTGGTCACCGGCCGGCAGTCACTCGCGCAACGCAGCTGCCATAGCCTCAGGTAATCTAACCCTAATTCCTAACCTCCTAATTCCCAATTAACGTTTTGGAATTGCTCAACAACGGAGAGTCTTTGCCAGAATTTCTGTACATGGGTAGTGATTTCCAGTTCTCCAGTTTTCTTCTTACTGCTTCTACCGTTCTACCCTTTTATGCAAAATATTATTTCAAGTCCTGAAATTTCCATTCTTCATCGAATTTCTCTCCTATATATTGATGAAAAAAATAATCTACTATCATTCCATAATAAAGAGAATCTTCGTGAATTTCAGTTCTTCAATTGGGATGAGTTTACGCTTCAATTGTGCCTTCGTTTAATATTCACCAGGTGCCTTTTTTTAATTAAGGATTTATGTCCACTTCCTTTCTGATGGTTGCTTTTAACATTTCGTTGGAATAAATTATCTGGGCTAGGTTCATGGTGGGTGTTACTTTTTTATTTATTTATTTTTTAGATTCTTACTAAAATTCATGGTATGTGCACTTTGTATTTTGAGTGCTCACTTTTACAAGTTTGCCACCTTTTATTATTATTATCTTTTGTATACTGGGTTTGTATTACAATGAGTGAATGGCCAATACAAATTTTTGTTTTTACATGGATCTCCTAACTCTTATATGAATTTTGAATTTATTTATGAAGGATTCCAAAACAACTAAGGTTAATATTTGGAAAATAATCTTACAAGAGAAGCAAACGTTAATTCATGAATAAGGGACAAGATTATGATCTTATCAATCTTACAAAGGCAAATGATTACTACCCACATATCTCCATTATGATCCAAAATGGGTATTGCCGTGCACATTTTGTTCTTCTAATTAATTTCATAACTAGAACTTGTTTGTGATTGTCGTTGAAGTTTGGTTTAAGTAATCAAATTAATGAATTATTCTTTTCCCATGTTAGGTGAAAGGACATTTGCTGTGTTGACAAAACTTGACATCATGGATAAGGGAACAAATGCCCTATAGATGTATGGATTATTTTGACCTTGCTGGAATATTAATCTTCACCTTACTAAAGCGGATTTTTCCTCCCAGTTTTCAATCCTGGCAAATCATATTTTATGTTGTATTAACCATTCTGTTTTCACTTTTGTGATTGCTTAAGGTACTTAAGGGTAGAGTGTACAAATTCCAGCGTCCATGGTTTGGAATAGTGAACTGTTCACAAGCTGACATCAACAAGCAAGTTAACATGGTCGAGGCCCGTCGGAGAGGGCGGGAATACTTTGAATCCAGCCCAGAGTATGGACACCTTACTCATAAAATGAGGCCTGAGTATCTGGCCAAACTTTTATCTCAGGTGATTGACCCTAACCAGAATTGTATTAGTTACCTTTGGGCTTTTGATGGGTAATTTTATTTTTTATTTTTTATTTTTATTTATTTATTTTTTTTGGGAAAGATCATACATGTTTAATATGTTGATCTTCCTTTGAAATGCATCAGCATTTGGACGTTATCATTAGGCTGTGGATTCCCAGCGGTCTTGCTTTGATAAATAAAGCAATTGATGAGCTTAATGGAGAGTTGGAACCGTATTGGCACACCCATTGGAGTAGATGGTAGGGTAATAATCTGAGCTACAGAATTGTGTTAATTAGGAGGAGGTTATTTGTGTTAATGATTCTATTATAGGTTGATTAATAATTTTAAAATGAATACTTTTTGGATTAACTTAACTGAGTTCATTCAATCAATGTAGATCCAACATTCTGAAATTGTAGCCTATTATCTATAAACCTTAGAGCTGGTATCACTTTCCTTCTTCTAACTAATAATAGCGTACCCCCGTTAATAATTGAACCAGATTATTTTTTTCTAAAAAGGTGTAGGCTTTAATTTGAATTAGCAGTTAGTATAACATCTTTATGCTTTCTTTGTGTTTTATACCAGTTTGAACTTCATATGTGCGCACACATGCACGAACACCCGCTAATAAGATGTGCTTGCAAAGAAATTGTATTTGGCTATAAAAGAAAGAGAAAACATGGCAGAACGAAGTGACCAATTATTAACATGAATTTTTTAACAATGTCCTTGAATGCTATTCAGTAAGACAGTCCCGGAATGGTGCTTGTAACGCCCCAAAAATTCAGAACGTTAAACATTTGCTTACTAATAATAAAAATTTACGGAAAATAAGTTTAAGTTTCATTTGGCTGAAGACTTTAGTTTATTACAACTAAATAACATGTAGTTCAAAATAAATATCCAGTTAAATATTCTTGCTTAAGTTCCAAGTAATACTAATAATAATAATAATAAAAATGATCTCGTCTGAATTTCAAGTAAATTATTAATTATTCTCATTTTCGCCACTCGTCACCACGCCGTCGGTTCGAAAACCTGAAAAATCATTTTTGAAGAAAATGTGAGTATTATAAATAATACTCAGTAGACTCAACGCATTTGATAGATTTATATCATGTAGGCACAAATAAACATGAACAATATAACTGGTCTGATCTCATCTTTATAACATTGTTTCTTGAGAACAAGCATCATTTGATAAACGCAGGTTCCCCAACTTTGATATTAAATATGCGCATAATAATACACAATGCATAAAGCACGTGATTCAATATCACATATTAACATGTATAAACATAACATAAATTGAATAACTGAACAATCTTTAGAAATCACTTATTTTAGAAAATAAAGTCTACCTTTCATGTTGAGTTTGAGCTTAATGTGAAGAGAAATCAAACTTCTAAGTATCCGTGTACCCCGTCTAGTCACAAGAAAAGTTTAGTTTAATTAGAAACTTAGAAATTAAATAGTTTACACTAAAAAAAATAAAACTTAGGGACTAATTTAAAAATATGAAATAATTGAATTTAAAAAGTCTAGGGACTGAATTGAAATATTCAGAAAGGTTACAAGCTGGAATAGAAATTCTGGAATTCTATAGGGCTGACTTCTTAAGTTAAACTATAAGTAAAAGTACAAGGAGTATATCTTGTAAAAACCTTAGGACAAAAATAAAGGCTAGACAAATTTTGAGGACTAACTACTAATAAATATATAACAATATAATTTTAGCTTGAAGCCCCCACTACCAAATGGCCAACATTCTGCAGAAAAAAAAAAACAGAGAGGGCCTGAGACTCGGTGTAGGTGCAAGAATGGAAGATTTCCGACGGTTTTACGAGGTGGTTCTAATAATTGGTTGGAGAACATGACACTACTCTATACTACAAGTATTGAAGGGAATTTTGGTTCGAATGGAGGGGAGAACAGGTTTTGGTCGTGGCTGATTTTTCAGTTTTCCGGCCAATTATTGGTTCAACACACAAGGTAAGGTCTTGGCTTCGAATTCTTGTTGAACTTTTGGTGATTTTGTGAAGTCTCAAGAGTGGGTCGAGTGGATGGTTGGTCTCGGGTTGGCCATGGCTGTTGTGGTTAGGTTCGGTGCGGTTCGGTTCGGTTTTTGGCGTTTATGGGTTGGTTAGAGGTTTGTAGAAGGCCGAACCGAGTCGGTTCTGTTTGGTTCGCAGGTTTG
>CAVNYN010209861.1:0-46307 GCA_963692815.1 Nyctanthes arbor-tristis
ATCAACTTGTAAGAAGAAGAAGAAGCAGGATGTAGCGGTTGAATTGGACGAGCTTGGGTAGCCTACCGGGCCATTTATGTCAGAGTTTGGCAAGTACGTAGGGAGTGTGGTTCAGATACACGTGCACATAAACTATAAAGATTGGAAGAAAGTTAAGCCATCACTTCAGGATCTCATATGGGAAAACGTCAAGGTATTGAATGAATTTACATAGTTATATTTGATATTGATAAGGGGTGATCTTACTAATAACATTGTTCAATATTCTTCTCGTGCACAAAAGGTTCAATCTCGAGTTAAAGCATGCTGCATTGAGCGAAGTTGGGAGGAGATTGAAAGGCTTCAAGAATAAGCTGGGACAAAAGTTCATCAACAAGAAGCACTTTAATTATGATTCTCCATGTGATCTTTATAAAGGGATCATTTCGCCAGCTCAGTAGAAGCAGTTCACAGAAGATCATGCCACTTTAGATTTCTTGGTACTGTGTAAAGCAAACTTTATATTACTGTCTCAACATTGGGTAAAAACTAAAGTAGTTGGCAAATTAACTTTTATGAGAAAAGCAGGAAGGCAAGGGAGAGTCAAGTGCAAAATGAGCATCCTCACTTTTTAGGTTCCCCTGGTTATGCTCGTAGGAGGGTGGATTGGGCTCTGCCTCATCATGTGGGTTAATTAGCTCGACCCTTCATATCGATGATCGTAGTCTAGACTGGGCTCAAGCAAGGATGCAGAAGAGTCCCGATGGAAATTATGACATGCCAAACGATAAAACCAAGGCAGTTGTTGAGAAAATTGTAAGTACACATTAATAATTAATTTCCTCTTTACTTAATTTAACTGCCCTTTGGTAACATGTATAATATTTGCGTTTTAATGTTGAAATATATACAATTGCATGAGGAGGCTAGCCAAGGGACGTTTGTCCCAAAGAGACATCGGGATATAGTGGCGCTTGGCAAGGAGGAGAACTCTGGTCGAGTGTGGGGCTACGGTGGATGAATTAGTGTGAGGGACGTTTATGGACGCCCTGATGAGACAAGGAGACAATGAGTAGGGTCGTGTCATTGGAGGATCTTCGATGGGTCATCACATCAAAAGTGGAGGCCAGCATCACGGAGAGGGTCAGGAAAAAGACCATGACTTAACGTAGACTCAGTTCGATATGATGCAGTCGTAGATGGCCTCTATCTTCCAACATTATAGTATGGAAATACCCTCCCAATTTCACAATGCAGAAATACATACTCTCTTCCTTAATTGTATTACAGTGAACCCTTTATATAAGGTAAAAATAAAACCTAATTCTTGAAGGAAAAGAAACCTACACCTAATTCTTGAAAAGAAACCTAATTAATAAAGGAAATATACAAAAATCCTAATTACCAAAAGTAAGAATAAAAATAAATAAATTAGAAAATTCGCCAAAATTCCGCCAGAATAATTGAAGCGCCGATTTAACCCTCGAAATGCTGGAATTTGGCCACGGAACGACTGGCCTCAAGGGCTTTTCCCCATGAGTTTTGTTCATTGAATAGTTTCTGCTTGGAAAACACATATTATTTGTCCAAATCTGACACTGTTGGCTCTGAATTGATGGATTTATCTTGACCGGTTAATTGCTGTTTGGTTGCTTTTATTGGATCACATCATACCCTCTCTCTTCAAGAAGATTCATCCTCGAATCACTACAGGGTCAAAGAATCGGCGAAGTCCACGGGGATCAAATGGAAATAAATAAGAGTTCCCCCAATAAAATATGATAAGAGTTCACAGGAACCACATCACATAATGTTATATCCTTATACGTCCCTATAGCAAAGTTTACAAATACTTGCTTAGTCACCTTCGCTTTGCCATATTCATCCAACCACAAATAATAGGGTATAGGGTGTTTTAATAGAGGTAAATTTACACGTTTAACAAAAGTAGTGCTAACCAAATTAGTAGGATACTGTTCATCAATCACCACACTACAAGGCCTATTATGCACCAAGCACCTCGTTTGAAATTTAAATTCACAAATTTCTTTCTTTCATCAATAAACGACAACTTTTCTCCTAAACATCCACAAAATCTTATTCAATGAGAAAACCAACAAAAATTCCAACTTAACCAAATAACCAACCTAAGCCAATGCTAAAGATAACAAAAGGAAAGATTAAAGGTTTTGGTTACTCGAAATTGGAGCTTGATGCTCTGATACCAGATGATAAGATCACAAATCCGATCTTATTTTAATCCAAGCAAGCGAACAACGTCGAAACCCGTAAAAGCCAATATTTGGGCAATAAATTTGGATCTTAGAACTTGTACCCATTGAAATATATCACGAACACAAATTAAAAACCTTGGTACAAAGGATTAAAGCTCCAACTCCTTTGATAAGAGACATGTAATTCGAATCCACGAAACACGATTTACCAATAAGAGAATTGCATCTCTTTAACAAAGACAGTGTCTTTAAATCATCATAAAAAGTCTCCTCCTTAATTGTATTACAATGAACCCTTTATATAAGGTAAAAATAAAACCTAATTCTTGAAGGAAAAGAAACCTTTACCTAATTCTTGAAGGAAAAGAAACCTAAACCTAATTCTTGAAAAGAAACCTAATTACTAAAGGAAATATATAAAAATCCTAATTACTAAAAGTAAGAATCAAAGTAAATAAATTAGAAAATTTGCCAAAATAGATCGGAAGAGCAAGTAATTGAAGTACCGTTTTAACCCTTGAAACGCTGGAATTTCACCACGTGACTAGTGGGCTCAAGGTCTTTGGCCCATGAGTTTTGTTTAGTGGCTAGTCTTTGCTTGGAAAACACATATTATTTGTCCAAATCTGACACTATTGGCTCTGAATTGATGGATTTATCTTGACCTGTTAATTGCTGTTTGGTTGCCTTCATTGGATCGCATCATACCCTCTCTCTTCAAGAAGATTCGTCCTCGCATCGCTACAGGGTCAAAGAATCGATGGAGTGCACCTGGATCAAATGGGAATAGATTGTCACCATCGAAAAGAACAATCATATGGCATTTCTTGTATCTGAAATCACATTGGAAGGGAGGTGCAAAGTTACAACGCCCCCACTTACAAACATCAACATGTAAAAGAGACTTAAGCACACTGGAGAGGGGTTTGTTAACCTCATGAGATACAAGGTAAGGGTCATTGTACTCATGTGAAATTCTCTCAATTGCACCCTTTTTAACTTCCACCACATCATCGACAATGATCAAGTGCCCTTTCTCAACTTCATCAAATTTTTCAAAGGCTTGTTGATTCACCTCCACCTTTTTAATCTCAATAATGTTGCCAACTTCAACAACCTTTGTTTGAATCACCTCTTCAATTATTGTCTCCCTTTCATCTTCTTTTTCTATCACTTTGACAACTTCCTCTTTAATAGTTTCCTCAAAAACTTTTTCCCTTTCAATAATCTTTACGTCAACTTTAATCATCTCCTTTTCCGCTCTTTCTTTTCTCTCTTTTCCTTTTAATTCTCCCTGTAATTTTCCTTACTCCTTACCAATCATCCTGAATGATTTTTTAAGCTGTTCAAACGGATCACTTTCTATCCTCACTTTCTTCTGATCTACAAGCGCTTGCTCTGGTGTCAAAGAAGTAAGAATGATTTTTTTCCCTTTTGAACAAACTTGTACCTATTTTTAGTCATATCATAGACCGAGTTGATACAATATTGCCATGGTTCCCCCAATGAAATATGATAAGGGTTCACAGGAACCACATTACATAATGTTATATCCTTATGCATCCCTATGGCAAAGTTTACAAATACTTGCTTAGTCACCTTCATTTTGCCATATTCATCCAACCACAAATAATAGGGTTTAGGATGTTTTTATAGAGGTAAATTTACACGTTTAACAAAAGTAGTCTAACCAAATTTGTTGGATACTCTTCATCAATCACCACACTACAAGGCCTATTATGCACCAAGCACCTTGTTTGAAATTTAAATTCACAAATTTCTTCCGTTCATCAATAAACGACAACTTTTCTCTTAATATCTACAAAATCTTATTCAATGAGAAAACCAACAAAAATTCCAACTCAACCAAATAAGCAACCCAACCCAATGCTAAAGATAACAAAAGGAAAGATTAAAGGTTTTGGTTGCCCGAAATTGGAGCCTGATGCT
This sequence comes from Nyctanthes arbor-tristis, assembly GCA_963692815.1. Taxonomy (NCBI): domain Eukaryota; kingdom Viridiplantae; phylum Streptophyta; class Magnoliopsida; order Lamiales; family Oleaceae; genus Nyctanthes; species Nyctanthes arbor-tristis. The sequence goes on from CAVNYN010209861.1 coordinate 4,164, forward strand.
CTGATACCAGATGATAAGATCACGAAAGCTCATATTTTAATCCAATATGCGGGTAATAAATTTCAAAACCCGGAAATGCCAATATTCGGGTAATAAATTTGGACCTTAGAACTTGTACCCGTTGAAATTTATCATGAACACAAGTTAAAAACCTCTCCATAAAGGATTAAAGCCCTAACTCCTTTGATAAGAGACTTGTAATTTGAATCCACGAAACACGATTTACCAATAAGAGAATTACATCTCGTTAACAAAGAAAATGTCTTTAATTCATCATAAAAACTCTCCTTCTTAATTGTATTACAATGAACCCTTTATATAAGGTAAAAATAAAACTTAATTCTTGAAGGAAAAGAAGCCTAAACCTATTTCTTGAAAAAAAAAACCAAATTACTAAAGGAAATATATAAAAATCCTAATTACCAAAAGTAAGAATAAAAATAAATAAGTTAGAAAATTCGCCAAAATTCCACCAGAATAATTGAAGTGCCGATTTAACCCTCGAAATGCTGGAATTTGGCCATAGGACTAGTGGGCTCAAGTGCTTTAGCCCTGGAGTTTTGTTCAGTGGCTAGTTTCTGCTTAGAAAACACATATTATTTGTCCAAATCGGAAACTGCTGACTCTGAATTGTCAGATTTATCTTGACCTGTTAATTGTTATTTTGTTGCCTTTATTGGATCGCACCATAAAAGAGAGCCGACGACCTATGGGAAGGGCCGTCACCTTTCTACTTCACAATTCGAGAGGCTGTTATGCCATCTAAAATGAAACTTCCCGAGATAGGAACTGACCGCAGTGATCCAGACCCAATCGCTTACCTCCACCTATACATATCTTGGATGGAGCTCCAGAATGCAACCAGGGCTATCATACGTATGGCCTTCGCACTCACTCTGGAAGAGAATGCACAAACCTGGTATGGCGACTTGGCCCCAGGATCTGTACACAATTGGGTGTAGCATTCTTCTGAGTTCGCATTCTAATTCATGGGGTCAAAGGCTAGGACAACCCCTAAGGAGATGTTGGGGACCATCAAACAGAGAAAGACCAGACCACTCAAAAGATACTTGACCGTTTTAATAGGCAGGTCATGACCAAGGAAAAGGTGGGAGATGAATCGCTTTTGATAGCCGTCAAGTCGGGCCTTTATAAGGACAACCGCCTCTGGTGGGCCACGCACGAGGACCCCTCAAGCACTTAGAGCGAATTTCTGAGGAGAGCTGAAAAATACATAAGCTCTGAGGAAGCCATTGAAGGGAGTGCGAGGCCTAAAAAGCCCCTAAAGAATGACAAAAAGATCAAAAGATGAAAAAAGAATTACGACGAAGTGAAAAGCTGCCCAGCTCGACTAAACCTTTACAAAACTCAACGCTTCCGTTGAACACCCCTTCAACATCCTATAGAATGACCCAATCTTGCCCAAAGCAAGGAGATCGGAAGAGCACACGTCTGAAGGATGCCGATCAGTCCAAATACTGTAAGTACTATAAGAGCGTGGGTCATGATGTGGACGGGTATAGGTACCTCAAGTAGGAGATCGTGAAGCTAATCGAACAGGGATACCTAAGCGAATATGTGGAAAATCACCAAGGGCAAGATTGACAAGCTGGTCCCTACGCGAACCTCAATGCCCAAGTCCAATAGAACCAATCTCCATCTGAAATCCACGTACTCATTAGTAGAAATCAAGGCATGGAGGGTTCCAAGAAACAAAGGCAAGGTCTCGTGAGAGAAGCTGAGAGTTGCTACCACCTGCTCACATCACAACCCCTCTTTCTCAAACCAACTCATTCTCCTTCTGTAATGAGGATGCCTACAGCGTGTTACACCCTCACACAGACAACTTGGTCATCTCCATGTCAGTTTCAGGTGTTAATATCCACAAAAACTTAGTAGACAACGGCAGAACCTTGAACATTATCTACTAGCAAATTTTCCAGCAGATAAAAATAGACCAGAAGAGCTGAAGGCCTTACAGGACAAGACTCCAGGCTTTTATTGGGAATTATATGGAGGCAAAAGGTCAGATCGCGCTCTTCGTAGAATTGGGTGATGAATCATGTAAAAAAGGATAATGGCAGATTTCATCATTGTAGACGCACCTTCAAACCACAATGCCATTCTGGGGCATCCAATCCTGTATGAGCTCAAGGCTGCAATTTCAATCTATCACTATGTCATGAAGTTCCCGACCTGCTATGGGACGGCTATTGTGCGAGGCGAACAACGGGCAGCATGAGAGTGCAATTTGGATTATGCTGAGGATACAACTGCCCCGCCAGAAATTTGCGCACTTAATCTCAAAAAGAAAAGAATAAAGTCGACAATCTACTAGACCTCTTCTTGCCAGATCAGTAAGATTGGCCCTTGCTCCTCTAAGAAGGACTTGAACAACGAGAGTCATAGAAAACCAACCTCCTAAATCAGTGACCTCATCTACATGTAATCTAAATCAACAACGATAAGGACCAATCAAAGGAAAAGACAAGCAAAATCCTTACCCAGTCCTTAAAGGGAAAGCGTTCCCTCTCTGGCAGGACAGTTGAAAGCCCAAGGATGATTGAGAAATACGTAGGAGACACAGAGTTGACACAGCCGTTAAAGGTAAAACACCTTGGAAAGGAAAAATGACGGATATCAGGTACCAACTCTAAAATTTGTACTGTCTCCAAGTTTTTGTAAACCGCCAGGTCGTTCACATATTTGCACGAACTCTAGAGACTTCAGAGCCTCACTTTTGTCAATAAATAGTTGATGTTTTGAAATGACAGAACATTTATTTTTGCTATGGGATGCCCTCCTTGGAATGAAGAAAAGGAAAATCCGCAATAGATAAGTAAAAGATTTCGTGATCAAGGTTAGAACGAGCTTCTAACCTGTAACCTAACACTTGAGTAAAAGGTTTCGCAAACAAGGTTAGAACGAGCTTCTAACCAGCAACCTAACACTTGGGTAAAAAGGTTTTGCAAACAGGGTAAAAATGTTTCATAAACATGGTCAGAACGAGCTTCTATACAGTAACCCAACACTGGAGTAAAAGGTTTCACAATTAAGGTTAGAATGAGCTTCTAACCCGTAACCTAACACTCGAGTAAAAGGTTTTGTAACTTAGGTTAAAACGAGCTTCCTACCGGCGACCTAACACTCATCGAAAAACAATTCACCCTACCTACTTGAAAAACCACATCTGAAACACGCTTTTGGCCCGCAACCCTGCACCCAAGCGAAAGGCTGCAGACCAAAAGTTTGGACTAACTATTTATTACGCAACTTAACATTTGGGGGTAGGCTGCATACGAGTTCAGGCAGGAACAAACCAAAAATTGCCAGACTGGTGGGCTCACACTAAGATGTATCCTCAATTCACTACGCCAATTTATACATGACTTAAGGCTAGAACAAGCTTCTCATTGAGGCGTCCTAATACTTGGCCCAGAATTCGTACTGGGTTTTGCACTAGCAAGTAAAAACAAGGATGAGCTCTTTGATAAATGGGAACAACCAACAGTAAAAGTATCTAAACAAAATGAGCCAACAGTTGAAAAAATTCTTTATTTCATTTAAGAGTACAGATAGCAAAAGGGCTAAGTTACAAAAAAAACTTTTTAAGTACGGCTCTCAGAGGCTGAGCTACATTCCTTCAAACTAAAGCATAGGTCTGGACTTCTATAGCAGGAGCAGTAGTCTTCACACCTCTCTGTTAGAAACATGGGCTTTTGACTGAAAGATGATCTCGACCTCATTTTCCTCGTCAGAGCTCACATAACCGCAATCTTCCTTCAACCTGGAAACTTGCTCTTTGAGGAAGGTAAGTCACACTCGAGGAGCTTTCTTATGATCTCTCCGAGGATCTCCATAGCCGTCTCATAATAGAGGCTAGCATTAGCATTCTTATACTCCTCAAAGGCCTTATAACACTCTACCATCTCGGTATAACCAACGAGTCCACTTGTAGCAGCCCTATCCTCACCTCTTTTAGGGTAAACTCATAGTTCAACCTCTCCACCGCTAGCTGAATCCCCAGGTTTTCATACTTCTTCTTCTAGGCCTCTAGCTCAACCTATAGATCAGCTGATTCTCCCTTGGAAGCATGACGTTCTTGTTTTTTCTCCCAAAGAACCAATTCCATCTCATCCTTGGCCCTGATGGCCATAGTTGCCTGGATAGAGAGCTTCTCTTTCTTCCCAAAGAAGAGCTCCACATGGGCCATAGCATGTTTCTCTAAAATGGCTGACCGAGCTCGCATTACCAGGCTGGCCTACAAGAGCTTTCACATTGAAGAGTTGATAGATAGCCTTCCCACTTCTTGGACCAGCCCAATGCCACACTATTTATGGCGTCTGTGACGGCGTAGGGCATTCCAAGGGTGCTGACCAAATTGAACTTGAGAAGCGCCTTCAGTTTCTTACTATGAATATTCTCCAGCTCAGTCAGGCGAACTGGATCTGCCGTGAGAAAAAGGTTCTCACACAGCAGGTCTAACGGCCTTTGACTAGGTCATTCATTAGGGACTAAAAGAGCGCGGGAGCTACCAGAGATGAATCTACCGGAGTTCCCGACTGGCCAACCGTCATTTTTCAGAACGCTCTGATATGGCCATAACATCAACAGTCTTGGGCCGTTTTCCAGTAGCTCTCTCCTATCTCAGCTTTTTTCTCCTCCTGCCTTTTTAAAGCTTCAATGAGTTGTGTGGCAGTCCTCATCCCCTCCTTGTGGTCGTGAGTAGCTTTCCTTTTCTCCTACACAATTCTATTCCTCTTAGTTTTGCGAATGAGTAGCCTTTGGCCCTTGGAGAGATATTTTTTCCCTGAAAAGAAAGTTAAGTGTCAAGTCATGGAAGTCTCACGAGAAACAAGTCATCAAGCAAGCTATAAAAGGATGATGAAGGGAGCAGTCGCTTATAGCTATCGGGGTCTCTGGAAATATGCTCGGTCCTGGGAACAGACAGACCGGTGCTGACCAAAAAAACCTCTTTCATCAATTCTGCAATGTTGCCATGATGTTAGCGAATCTGAGCTATGATCTCTGTTTGTTCCTTAAATAGCGGGGTTAGCGGCAGACCTCGTTAAACACCTAATAAGAAAGGAAAATGAAGTTAAATGTCAGTAGATCGGAAGCATCAGGCCGTGAGGATAACTTTATTGAAAGCATGCTTACTTAGTTCCATATAGCTCATGGGGTCGTTTGTGTCCTCCTCGCCCAGACTCTGTAGGCTCCTCCACTCACCCCCGTCTGAAACCAACTCTCTTTCTAGTTGGGTCCGGATTCACACGCTCCCCTCACCAGCTTCCCTCAGAGGCTCAAAGTCCCAGCCTTAGGTCGCGCGGCCACATGAAACCATCATCTTCTTGATGGCGAGGTCCTCAGCACGTAATAAGAGTTAAAATCCTCAGGGCTAGGATATCTCCAGCCTTTATGCTACCAGAGCACGAAGACCCCAATAATGGTCCTCCAGCTCACAGGAGTAATTCGAGAAGTGGCAATTCCCTAAAATCTTGGCAGCCTGGTAATGGGTCGTGGAAGCGAAACATTAAAACCAACACCAAACATCCTTGTGTTCGCTGTAACACACCCTCTTGGGAGGAGGGCAATGAGCCTGCTATTTTCTTGAGGGGCCCAGAACGCGATGAGATCTAGAATGCGATAGTTTTGTCGAAGCGCATTCAAGTCGCACTCCTTCACCTTTGAAGGAATATGTTTGCAAACCTATGGCCAGTCTTTATCCCGAATCACCACCACCAAAGCCTAGCAGATTTCTGCCTTATCGCTCACTCTCTCTCTCGCTCTCATTGTTAGTCCATTCAAACTTGACCTCTGGCACTAGCTCCAACGCCGGTCTTGCCGCTTCCTTATCAGTGAATCTTCCTGCATCCACTAAACTCCTTTTTCTATGCCTTTTCCTAATGGAAAACTCTCTCCACACTCCATTTCATGACGTCCCCATAGAGTCAGAATGCTAATTAGGGATTCCAACCAGAAAAATTCCCAAGAAATAGAAAGAAGAATAGTTACTTTTAGACTTGGGAGTATCACAAAGCCTTCGTAAACTATGTTGAAAAATTCAGGCGTTAAAAAGGAAAGCTTTGAAAGGCTAGTGGCCGAAATATCTTCGAAAGTTGATTGTAGAATACACAGAGGCAAAGGAAAAAGAAAGGAAAAAGGAAAGGGTATATAAATAGGCTAGTGAGAAGTGGAAGGGTGAGAAGATAAACGGACGACTACTACGTATGTGACATTGAGAAATGAAGAGGCTTCGGTTAGACTAATGATCACTGCCTTTAAAACCCTAGAACACACCATTCTATCAGATGATTGACATGTGGCAAAGTGTTCCATATCAATCGTTTTGAAATTCAAAGGGCCCAATTTCAGACGGTAAATAAATTTCAGAAGAAAATTTCCAGCATAACTTCAAGACTGCTAACCCTAAGGTCCAGGAACAACCGCCTTGAGGGGGCATTTTGTGGCCATTAGGTCATCAATGTCAATAGAGGTCAAAGGTCAACTAAGGTCAATAGTCACAAGGTTTTGGAAACGGGCTCCCAAAAGCCTTGCCCAACTTAACAACCTAGCGACCAAACGACCAAAGGGTGTGTAAATTCGTTCCAGTGACCTAAGGGACAAATCTCCTTCCTATGCATTGCCGGGGTCCAGGGTGTTAGCCTCTACGCCCATGAGCTCTTAGCTCCTCAATCTACCTCCTACATAGGAAATACTATCATTTATGACTGATTGGAAAGTGGTGGTTACCCATCCCATGTATGGCTTAGGTAGTCATTAGTCAAAAGTGAAGGGTTAACCTCAATTGATTTGACCATTTGTTATTCTTGTGGGTCCAACATTAAATACATGCAATCATTCTTCCCAGGCAAATGGCTAGTTTACACTATACTCAGAGTGAATGAAGCCGACAAAAGGGGGACCCAAATAAAATCTCATCTCTTCTTGTCTTTGGCACATTTACTCTCTTCCATTTATTATAAACATTCCTTGCCTTTTACACATTAACTACACAAGCCGATTCGAATACAAATTTGCTGTGAATACAAATCTTGTTTGCTAAGCAAAGGCTAAATTTGATAGCAACATATATTAAAAGATTTAAGGTGTTTAAAACGTTGTGGGTGTCAGCGAAAATAGTGAAGAAAAGTCTCGTGTGGAAAACAATCAAAGTATGTAAAATCTCTTCTAAATGTTACAATAACTATTGAAGTTTTAAATTTTAGTGATTTAATTACTAATATTTATTTTAAACTTGTTCAAATTTTTGGTGCGCTCAGCAACTCAGATCTGATGAGTGTGGCTATTGTGTAATGAGACATATGTACGAGATAGTCACCATATATGCTGGTACCAAAGAATATCTTGATACGGTATAAATATTTAAAGAATACTAAGAATTATCGACTCAAAATAGTATTTATTTTATTGAAAAAGTATAATTATATCTCTTTTTCTTTTTTTTAGGCATATGAAACTAGATAATATATTCAAGCGAATATAGATAAGTTGCGGGAATTATGGACTGGGTACTTTCTCCAAAGTTGTACATGATTTTTTGTTTTAACTATTGATTGTAGCTATATTTTTATGAAGACGGTGATGATTAAAGGTGTATATTGTATAGTAGTTATCGATTTTTTTACAATTGTCATTTTTATTCAATGGTTAGTCTTCCGATCTTGCAATGGTTTATTTATGTTAGCTTATTTTGTAGTAGTATTTGTAGTTTCTTTATATCAAGTTAGTGATAATTGCTTTAAAGTGTATATAAGTTGTTGGTGTTAGTGCTGCATGGTTTTGGCTAGTTGTGGATGCATTTGTCGTTTTGGAGTCACAGGAAAATTAGCAGAATTTGATCTACTAGAATTTATATTAAAAAAATTATTTGATGTCGCCTTTAGTTATATTAAGATTAAAATGTGTATATATATATATTATTACTATAGGTGTCAGTTGTTCTACAACAACCGACGCCTATAGTCTACTTTAGGCGTCAGTTGTTGTAGAACAACTGATGCGTATTGTCACATTTAGGTGTCGAAAAACAACCGATGCCTATTGTCACATTTAGGCGTCGACAAACAACCGATGCCTATTCTCTTAGTATGAATGTCAGTAACACATGTGTCGATGACGGAAACAAAGCGTATTAGCGATTACGGCCGACGCCTATTAGGCTTTTCTGTAGTAGTGATAAAGTGATAGTGACTCTCTAAGCATAGGTTTGGAGAGCAATGGTGGCAAAGATAACTGAGTCTTTAAGTTCTCGAAGGCTCTATGGCAAATTTCTGTCTATTTGAAGTCTTTTCCGAACTCAAAAGCATTAAAGAGGCTTGCACTTATCCTTTGACTTAGACACAAGTCAATTGAGCGCTGCAATTCTTCCAAGTAAGCTTTGCATGTCTTTGACTATTGTTGGGCTCGCACATCAAAGAGGGCTTGGATCTTAGTAGGATTGGCTCGATACCTATTTAATTAACCTTATATTGGTCGAACTTGCCTGATGACACTCTAATTAAGCACTTCTACGTGTTCAATTTTATCTAGTACTATCTCAAGATTGCAAACATCTCTTCTAGATGATGGTTAGTGGCCTTGGTTCTTTTTACCAGCATATCGTCGACGGAACTTCCCTTGTCTTGCCTACTTGTTCGGCGAACATTTTGTTGACTAGCTTCTGGTAAGTAGCTCTGGTGCTTTTTAACCGAAAGGGCATTATTCAATGTGCAATACAGACCTCAGTCAGTTACAAATGAAGTGTGCTATTGGTCCTCCTCAGCTATTGAGATTTGGTTTTACTCTGCGTATATGTCCATGAAACTAAATATTTCATGACTGGCACTGGCATCCACAAGTTGATCAGTTCTAGGAAGTGAGAAACTATCCTTTGGGGCACATATTGTTGAGATCCGTAAAATCGATGCATAGTCACCAAGGCCCATTACTCTTTTTCACGAGTACTAGATTTGCAACCCACTTTTTGGTACTTTGACTCTCTAATGAATCAGTTTCCAAGTAGTTTGATTACTTTTTTGGCTAAGGCTTCTACCATTCACCATTTTACCTTGGAGGTTGGGTCTATATTGAGCCGATGAGAGGTAAATTCTGGCGGTATCCCTTCCATATCTTAATGGGTCCAAGCAAAGACATCCAAATTATGCTTCAGAAAACTAATCAATTTAGATCTCAATGGTTTTGCCCAATTCGAAGCTGAACTTTTAGCTAGTTCTCATTGATTTAGATTGTCACTAGCCCTTCCACAGGCTCTACTCTTGGTTCATTTTAATCCTTTCTGGGATCCAAGGTCTGAAAATTTCTAGCTTTCTCCTTGATTTTCTCGGTCACCTCGTGAATGACATGTACCCAATTGGGCATATCAATGAGATTACACTCTGCGGCCTGCCTCTGATCCTCTCAGATAACAGCGGTGTGATGGTTTGTCAAAAGGTTGAGCACACAGTGATATGTGGAGTTCAAGGCCTCATAATTGTGTTGTAATTAGACTTAACATAAATTGCTATAAAATTAGCTATAGTCATTATGCATGGTGGTTCTCCTAGCTCTATCATCAACGAGATTACGCCTTTCTGGTAGACATACTCACCAGTAAAATGATGAATTTTCCAAGGGTATGGCCTCAGGTGCCACTCTTCTAATTCTATCTTCAAGTAAGCGTCCTAAAAGAACACGTAGACAGCACTCCTACTGCCAACAAGAGTCCTGTGGTTTCTGACTATAGATACATGCAATGTGATTACGAGGGCATTTTTATGAGGTTGGAGAGTGCTTTGAGCATTTACTTAACTGAAACTAAAGCAATCAGCATTTTCCAGCAAGGGGCTATTGACAGGGCACACTTGATAATAATTATAGGCCTTTCTGGTCTCTCGGTGTGGTTTCCTCTTAGATCCCTATATTTTTTGTTACCTCTGACTACAATGTGTATATCAGTTGGTAGGTTCTGCACTGCTGGTCCATGGGCTTGTCTTGCTTGTTGACGCTGTTGAACTCTTTCGGCCCCTTGGTTTGTGATATATTCCTATAGGGTGTCCCTCGTTCAATCAACCTCTAGATCTTTCCCTTTTTAGGTCCCAATAGTTAACCATCTCACGACCAGCTGACTGGTGGTACTTGCAGTACCTAGATTGGTCCAACTGCTATAAGTCTTTCCTCAGGGCTTTTGGTTTCGAGAATAAATACTTATCCTTTGAATTGAGAAATATCATTTTAGGAGATCGTGTTCAAGTTCTTTACTGTTTTCTCTTCAGGCTTAGAGGATCTTGCGTCTTAAGTCCCATGTACTTTTGAGCCCTTATTAAGAATTCATGGAAACTACTAGGTCCATCTTCTTAGACTGACGACCAAAATCGAGTCTCTGGTACAGCCTTGAAATTGCCACCTAAAAGAGAGCATCATCTGAGACCTCGTCTGTATCAATAGTTTGCTTCTTAAACCAATCTCGGTAACTTTTTAGAGATTTATATTTTTCTTGCTTATTCGACATCAGTCTTTTCTTAGGAGTGGTTTGGATTTTAGCCCCTATGAAACTTGAGAGGAATTAAGTAGAAAGGTCTTTCTTCAAGGTCAATGGGAAACTTTTGCACATTGTCATGTCGCTTACTCTATGGAGGTCCATCGAAGATATATTTGACGGAGTGTGCCATTGGGTCAGTCGTACCATCATAATTCATCATGTGCGGGATTTTGATTTTTCAGTTCTATGCTCAGCCAGGATGTGTGGAGGAAATGGTGAATGTAAGCAAATGGTGAATCTAAGTTTGAGAAGTATTCACCAATTTCTTTCTGCTTGTTTTCTAGGTCTGCTAAATGCTTCTTCAATTGTTCCAATTCGATTTGTTCTGGTGTGGATACCACAAGAGCTAGAGGCTAGGAGCTAGTGGGAGGTTGAGATGCAAAGAAGTGTTGTATGTATTGTTTCTCTCCGCTCCCGAAGTTGGTGGCTTTCTCTTAGAGGCTTCATTTCTTGCTCTTTCCGTGCGGTGCTGAGTATGTCTCAATGCACTTGTAGTCTTTGCTTATCTATCAGGTCCTAGTAGGCTAAAGACACTACCTTCACACCTTGGTGCTGATCTACAAGGCTTAGATCGCCTTTTTCGCCTGTGAAGCAATAGAAGCCTTCAGTGGTGAAGCTAAGTGACCGTCTAAAATTTGGCCTTCTTTCTGAGTGTCACCTAGCATATTGCACTCCTCTTCATCCACCAAGGGTGGCACTGAGGCTTGATGTGTTAGTAATGGTGGCTACATTGAGGTCTGGTATACTAGCAGAGGTGGATTTTGTTGGAGTCTCTCCATCCCTCGTGATAAAAATTCTATTCTTGCCATCAAAGCAGCCATTCTCAGATCGGATTGAGCTCTAGAGGTGGAAAGACGATGGAATTTCAACATGATGACTATCAGTGTCTTGACTTCTAGAACTAGGATTTTGAGCCATGATGGAGCGAGAATGAAGTAAAATAAACGAATTCAAGTGCTGGTGGTTAAGCCTTAACTCTCTATAGGTAAGGCCTTTCTTTTAGCGCCAACAATTTGTTGACGTCAGATTTGGTTTGAGTCCCAGTCAACAAAGTATAGACTAGAGTGTCAGGTCTACTAGGATGAAGACGAGATTAAGTGCTGAACTTCAAGTCTCATTTGAGACCCGAGCCCAGGTCGAATATGTTTTAGGTTTTTTAGTAAAGAGATAAATTGTTTTAAAAAGTGAATCTCCTTAAATTAACATTTCTCCTCTCTATTTGTAGCACTTGGTGAGAGAGGGCGAGTTGGTGTTGTACAAATTTTCAGGGGTTTGCTACGAAGTACATTACAAGTACAAATGGAACGTTCTAAGCCAAGAATAAAAAGCATAACTAACTTTCACAAGCTGTTATCTCAATCTCTATGGGAAAGGAGCTGACCCATCAAGATTCAGAGGATTTTGTTTAGACCACCAATGAATTTAGGTCCTTGACTTGTCCTAGGAGGTGTTCCATACGTATCCTTTGAATTCTAATTTCAACCCTGGCTGTAGTGACAGAAGACGTGGCATTGGTTCTGAACGAGCCTACAACAACCCCCATAATCTTCGAATAAGAATCTTTTTTATATCAATATTCGTCCGATTCACAAACTAGAATTATAATTCAACACCAGCAGAACTTTGTAGTTTGTTAAACACTCAAATCCAACTATAAATAAGAATATGAAAATAACAAAAAATGGACAAACTTCAGAGAGTAAATGAAATTAGAAAAATGATTGCTAAAATGATTCTATAAGGACCTTGGGACATTAAATAGAACATCTTCTGTACATGTAAAATAGTTTTTAGGCGTGTGTATAATTGCTAAGCATCACAAGAGAGGATGGAAAATAAGAAAACAATAAAGACATCATTCCCATAAACAAGAACCAATGGAGGATTTTTTTTCCCAAAAAAATCTTTTACCTTATGTTGGAGACAAATACCAAATAATGTTTATAAACAGGAAAGATTCTATGAACATTTTTGGGTGAAAGTAGAGGCCAGATTGATTGCTGGACAACAGGAAATGACGATTTCAATCTTTAGGAAGAAGATTTGTGAAGTCCGAATCGAGTGGATGGGCAAGATTGTGGAATAGAAACAGACGCCCTTTTTCCTCTTTAATTTCTCCCGCTAGAGTTAATCTCTGGTCAACCTTAATTGCCTTACATTGACATGTCTTGAGATTGTGAGATTGAGTAATTTTACCGGTGGAACAGCGTAACGGACAGGACACTGCGTTTATGGAGCCACATCAGGTGGAGCCCAATCTGGCTTAGATGTGGCAACGGCATGTCTGCCACATGAGTGGTGCATGTGTAGTTTGAGAGCTGAGATGAACATGTGGCACGAACGTAGTAGACTTTGGCCGTCACGTTGGCAACATGTCAGATACGCAGCCTAATCTGATTCTATAGAGTTCACTAGGGCCAGATGGTGATACAACAAATCTCTACTCGACTTTTTGGTGTCTTTCTATCTCAAGACATTTAATTCTTCAAAAGAGCTTAGTACATATTGACATTCTCTGGTAACCAATTCAATATATATATTAGTATAAAAATAGCATGAGGTTAGCATGATGTGTATATTGTTACAGATCTACGATTTTTTTAGAATATCCATCACATTAGCATAATTTCTTACTTTGTGATGTTATAATAATAACAAAACAAATATGGTGCCCAATTACAGATATCCATGTGCCGTTGTGACGTCCTCTGTCCCTTGTGAATGCATGTAGTTTTTTAAAGATCTCGTCTAAGTGATGCTTAAGTTTGATGCTTAGATTCTATGGTTCGCCATGCCTTTCGCTTTTCATGCATTAATAGCGTTTTTATCACTCATTATTGCAGCATCTAAGTTGATTGCCCAGCCTCAACCCTTTTCCATGCCTTATCTTTTTAGAACACTGCCTGGATGTGTCTAGATATCATGCATACATATAGTCATATAGAACACTAGATGCCATAGACAACACGTATATGGGTGTTAAAAGTTTTTGCTTAAGCATAGGTATAGTTATTTTTTCATTCTAATGGTGTGCCTTTTTTTTTTTTTTTTTTTAATAATTATCTTTGTGCATGGAAAACTTCACTTGCTCTTTTTATAGGCTATTATATTACTTTTGGCGTCACATGTGATATCTAATATGCTTGTACTTGATAATTTTATTACTTGAAAATAAACAAGTATTTTAACTACTTATAGCGTATACACTTAATATCATGCCAAGTATAGTGTATATACTAAGCTCCATACGGAAGCCTAATTGCTAATCTCAACAAATGGAGAAAATGAAATAAAAAAGTATGAACTGATTAGAAAGTAATCACCCACATTGTAGAAACCGTGCTTGCCTTCTTTCATCATGCATCTCTTCCATTGTCTTTGTGGGATTATGCCTTCTCCACTAAAATCTATCTCATCTGCAAACTTCCCGCACCCAACCTATATATGAAATCTCTGTTTGAGGCTCTATTCAACTCTACTCTCAACTAAACAAAACTTCGCACCTTTGGTTGCGTTTGCTACCCATGGTTGTGACCATACATACCACATTAACTTGGATCTAGATCCATTCCGTAAATATTTCTAGGCTACTCATCAACTCAAAGTGCCAACCTGTGCATGGACTATTCCGCTAAGCGACTATATATCTTGTGCCATGTTCAATTTCTAGAATATATTTTTCCCTTGCCAAAGGTCAAGCAATATCATTTTCTCAATCCACTCCAGTCGAACCCATTATAACTTCCTCAACCTCCCCAATCTTTGAAACTACTCTTATTGTCATTTCTCATTAGTTGACTAACTTGGTAGATTCTTCCCCACCTTCCACCATAACTCGCTAAGCCCCCACATTCACTGGTGAACTCAGAGCAACATCGCAGTCCTCTCCACTACCAATGTCTGCCTCTATTGCCTATGATACTCCTTCACTGACATCACCATCCAATGACACCAATCTAGCACATTGTTCTTCCCATGACTCTCATACATACCACCTAACCTTTGATGAGAACCTCTGGCCAATCATCCAGTACTCATCCTATAACTACAAAAATAACATTCACAAGCCCAATCCCAAATAAGTCTTGAATGCTATCCTTCCCACCAATCCATACTTCAAACCCACAACTGTCAGCCAAACTCTTAAACTTCCCCATTGGCATAAAGCCATCAATATAGAGTATCAAGCACTCAATAGAGCCAAATTTGGATTGTTGTACCTCCTTATCCATCTCTAAATTCAGTTGGCTGCAAATGGGTTTTTCATGTCGAACAGAAACCCGATCGGACTCTTGATAGAGATAAAGACTATTTTTCGTGGCATCTCATCTTGATCATTTAATATTTCTCTTGAATATGTCATTGCCATCGATTTTTTCATAATTAATAGACTTTCTTTTATTTTATTAATTAGATATATTTAACAAGATTAATATTTTTATAACAATCTTATTACAAAATTAAATTTTTCGATCATTTCAACCATAAACTAGTTAAACCACCTGTGCGTAGAGGTAGAAAAACTTACTAAAATATATTATTCGATAGTTAAACATAAATCTATAATATTTTCACCCTGTAGAAAATATAAAAAAAAATACAAGTATACATTAATTGAATCAATAAGATCAAGGGACTTAGTAATCGTAAAGTTCATGATCGTTTAAAAGACAACATAGATTTTTACATATAATTCTTCGTACATATATAATAATGGAAAAAATACTAGTTACTCTCCTTAAAGATCCTAATAAAACTAACAAATGTAAAATAAATATATATAAAATACATTAAAAAATTCAAATAACATTAAGCTCACCAATACGCACAGTAAAGATGGTGAATTAACAAATTATAATAGATTAGAGTTTGTTTTAGAATTAATATTTCAGATTTGACATTTTAATTTATTAATGAAAAAGATTAACAAACAAAACAAACAAATGAGCAAAGTGGTTAAGGTTTAATTGTTAAACCCAACGATTACAGGTTCAAGTCTTCTTTGAGTTCTTTCACAAAAATGTTTGTTAAAAAAAAGGAATAGTTACTGTAAAATTTACCAAATAAAAAAGACAGAAAAATTAAGGTACAAAAGGTACCGAGACTTACATAGATTAATTAATATACATATATATATATATATAGGCTCTGTAATTGAACTGGCCACTTCGAATCCATTTGCTGTCAAGTCCTCCTCCTTCTTCTTCTTCATTTTATTTTTAAGTATGGAATTTTTTAATAAAATTAATTATTATTCTTAATATTTATCATAATCTATATATATATACACACATAAAAGCAGAGTAGTTGCCATATTTACTTTTCTAGCTCTTTTTCACGGGCTAAAATGGACATCTCATATTAATCATTTAATATTTCTCTTCAAAACCTTTGCTGTCTGATTTTTTCTTGATTAATAGACTTTGTTTTATTTGATTAATTACATATATTTAACAATATTAATAATTCCACAGTTATCTTCTTATTCTAAAATTAAATTTTCCATTCATTTCTATTATAAATCTTGGCTCCGTAATTGAATTGGTCACTTCGAATCCATTTGCAGTCACCTCCTCCTTCTTCAGTTTTTTTTCCTTTTTTTTTTTTGGGTATGGAATTTTTTGATAAAATTGATTATTATTATTATTCTTAATTTCCTTCCTAATCTATATCTATATATCTATATATACATAATGTAGAGTTGTTGCCCATTTTTATTTTTCTCACTCTTTTTCACTTGCTAAAATTGATATCTCATCTTGACTATTTAATATTTCGTTTGAAGATCTTTGATGTCTGAACTTTTTCATAATTAATAAACTTTGTTTTATTTTATTAATTACATATATTTAACAACATTAATATTTCCATAATTATCTTGTTATTATAAAATTCAATCTCCCATAATTTCTACCACAAATCTCTGCTTCACAATTGAACAGGTCACTTCAAATATATTTATTGTCAACTCCTCCTTCTTCTTTTCTTAGTATGTAATTTTTTCATAAAATTAATTTTTATTCTTAATTTCTATCATGCTCTATATATACACAAAAAAGATCCTTGCTATTTTTACTTTTCCCGCTTTTTTTCACTTACTAAAACTAGCATCTCATCATGACCGGTTAATATTTCTTTTGAAGATCTTTACCTCCTGATTTTTTCATAATTACTAGACTTGTTTTATTTTGTTAATTAGAAAAATTTAACAACATTAATATTTTCGTAATTATTTTCTTATTTCAAAACTAAATTTCCTATCAATTTCTACCATAAACTCAGCTTCAAAATTGGGCCGGTCACTTTGAATCTATTTGCTGTCAACTCATCCTTCTTCGTTTTTTTTTTCCTTTTGGGCATGGGAAATTTTTGATAAAATTAATTAATATTATTAATTTCTATCATAATATATTTATATTGTATTGTATTATATTATATTATATTATATTATTATAAAAACATAAAAGTAGAGCCTTTGCCATTTTTCCTTTTTATGCTCTTTTTCACTAGCTAAAACTGGCATCTCATCTTAACCCTTTAAGATCTTTGTCGTCTTATTTTTTTCATAATTAATAGACTTTATTTTATTTCATTAACTTAGATATGTTTAACAACATTAATATTTCCAAAATTATCTTCTTATTCCAAAATTAATTTTTCCGTCCAGTTTTACCATAAATCTAGGCTCCAAAGTTGAGCCGGTCACTTCGAATTCTGTTATATTTTCCGTGAGTTATTCCTTAGCAATTAGGTGAATAGTACCCAAGGATTAGAATCGTAGTTTAGTGAATCATAATAGAAAATGAAAATAGTAAAAAGGAAAAACACAGGAATTAGTTTACTCCCAGAAAGAGAGTCGGCAGTTCACTGGACCAGAGTCTAGGCTACATTGACTGGTGAGGCTTTACCAACAAAAGCACCAATTCCACTGGCCTGTAGAGAAGCAGTTACACTGATCGACTCAACCCTCAGTTCAGAGACTTAACCCGAGTTACTGAAAACAAGATTGCCTCGCTGCACATTCTTTCACTCAAGAACAGGTAATCAATCTGACTTACAAAGATCAAACAAAAACCATAATGGAAACTCACCTATGATACTAACCTTAATCTACTCAGAGAAAAACTAAGGACTTCGTAAATAGAATAGAAACTAATTGATACAAGTCTGAGACTGAAACCCTAACTTTGTGCTGTATATACTCCTAACGAATGGCTGAGATGAATCTTGAAAGATCAACGGCAAACATCTGAATAGGCCACCATGGGCCAAATATAGTGAATGGGCGAAGCCTATACTAAGATGGACTCACAGATTTGGGTCACAGACACAACAACTCTCCACCTTGCACCCAAAACTGGAACTCTTTAGCGCTAGTGGAATCATATATACTCAGTGTTGGCAACTGAGCCTCATAACGCCTGCAAAAAACATACACAAGTTTTAGTAAGATGAAATAGGTTATTTACACTAAATAAAAAACCACCAAAAAGAAAAAAAACTAGTAATACTGAGTATTCGAACAGATACATCAGTTATCCTTGATCAATGTTTAGCATAGCTAAGCATGATCTAAACTTAAAGCTGTGGCAAAGCTTTTGTACCCATATCTACTTGGTTAAACGATGAAGGGTTTTTTTCAAGAACACCACCCCTTTTGACACCAAATCACTTATAAAATGTAACCTCACATCAATGTGCTTTGTCCTATCGTGAAAGAGAGGATTTTTCACAACTGGATTGCTGAATGACTATCTGAATACTCCACCATTTTTTGCTGAACATAGTTAAGCTCATGTAATACCCCTTTCAACCATAATACTTCTTTCATAGCTTCAGTAATAGCTATGTATTCAGATTCTATAGTGGACAAAGCCACAATATGTTGAAGTTGTGACTTCCAACTCACACACCCACTATTCAAGATAAAAACATAAGAAGTCACTGACTTCTTATTATCCCTATCAGCAGCATAATTCTTATCCACATAACATTTTAACACTGTACCCTCAGTAGTTTTACCATACAACAATCCTATATTTGCTGCTTCTTTTAGATATTTGAGAAGCCATTTTAAAACTTTCCAATGTTGAACACTGGATTTGAAATGTATCTACTTAACGCACTTATAGTATATGCAATATCAAGCCTTGTACAGACCATAAGATACATGACTGAGCCTATAGCACTAGAGTATGGAACACATTTCATATAAACAATATCATCATCAGGCACAAGACACTATTCCTTACTTAAAATGAAATGATTAGCTACAGGTACAGAAGTAGGCTTAGCATCCACCATAGAAAACCTTTTCAACACGTTTTCAATATAAGTCTTTTGATTTAAAAACGTTATGGACTTTTTCCTATCTCTGAAAATGCTTATACCTAGAATCTTCTTTGCATTGCTAAGATCTTTCATTTCAAACTTAGAATTCAATTCTCTTTTTAAATTGTTAATAGTATTCATAGAGGAACTAATTAACGTATCATCAACATATATAAGCAAAAAAGCATGTACATTAACAGAATAATCAAGTTTGAAGCAAAGGCAATTATCTTATTCACTTTTGCAGAAATTCAGAGACGTCATGAAAGAATCAAATTTCTTATTCCACTGTCTAGGAGACTGCTTTAAACCATATAAATACTTAGTTAACAGGCACAGATACTCAAATTTAGATTTATCAAAATAACTAGGAGGTTGATTCATATATATTTTCTCCTCAAGGTCAACATGTAAGAATGTAGTTTTCACATCAATTCGTTCTAACTCCCAGTTAAATGAGCAACAAGAGAAAACATTAATCTCAAAGTACAATACTTAATGACAAGTGAGAAAATTTCATTGAAATCATCACTTTCTTTCTGAGTAAATCCTTTAGCTACTAGCTTGGCTTTAAATTTCATAGTACCTGCAGAATCACCTTCCTTAACCTTGAAAAGTCACTTACACAATCAACTACGGATTTGTTAACATGTTTAGGAACAAGCACCCAAGAATTAGGTGAATACCTGTTATATTTTCCACAAGTTATTCCTTAGCAATTAGGCAAATAATAACCAAGACTTAGAATCGTAGTTTAGTAAATCGTAAAAGAAAATGAAAGTAGTAAAAAAGAAAAATAGAAGAATTAGTTTGCTTCCCTAAAAGAGAGTCGACAGTTCACTAGACCAGAGTCCAGGCTACATCTACTGGTGAGGCTTTGGCAACAAAAGCTCCCGCTCCACTAGCATCTTACAGAAACAATTACACTGATTGACTCAAACTTCAGTTCAGGGCTTGACCCTAGTTACTAAGAACAAGATCACCTCACTACGCATTCTCTCACTCAAGAATAGGTAATCGATCTCACATACAGAGATCGAAAAAAAAACATAAGGGAAACTCACCTATCAGACTAACCCTAAGCTATTGAGAGAAAAACTGAGGACTTCATAAACAGAAGAGAGAAACTAATCGATACAAGACTGAGATTGAAACCCTGACTTCATAAACAGAAGAGAGAAACTAATCGATACAAGTCTGAGATTGAAACCCTAACTTAGTGCGTGCTATATATACTTCTAGTGGATGGCTGAGATGAATCTTGCAAGATCAACGGTAGCCATCCATATGGGCGACCATGTGCTGAATGCAGTGAACGGGCCAAGTCTATACTAAGATGGGCTTACATATTTGGGTCATAGACACAACAAATCCATTTGCTGTCAACTCCTCCTCCTCCTTCTTTTTCTTCTTCTTTTTTTTTTTTTTTTTTGGCATGAAATTTTTTGATAAAATTAATTATTATTATTAAATTATATACCTATTCTATATCTATATATAAATAGAAGTAGAGTCATTACCATTTTTACTTTTCCCGCTCTTTTTCACTTCTTAAAACAGTGTAGGCATCTCACATTTGACCATTTAATATTTCTCTTGAAGTTCTTTGCAGCCGGATTTTTTTAATGATTAATAGACTTTTTATTTTATTAATTAGTTATATTTAATAATATTAATATTTCCATAATTATCTTCTTATTCCAAAAATTAAATTTCCCATCTATTTCTACTATAAATCTCAGCTCCGCAATTGAGCCGGTCACTTCGAATCCATTTTCCGCCAACTCCTTTCCTTTTTCCCCATTTTTGGTAAGGGATTTTTTGATAAAATTAATTATCATTCTTAATTTCTGTCCTAATCTAAATCTATATCCATATATATATATATGCACACGCACACACACAAAAAAGCAGAGTCATTGCCATTGTTTCTTTTTTGGCTCTTTTTTACTTGTTAAAACTAACATCTCATTTTGACCATTTATTATTTCTCTTGAAAATCTTTACGTTCTGATTTTTTTTCATAATTAATAGATTTTGCTTTATTTTATTAATTCGATCTTTTTATTAATTAGATATATTTAACAACATTAATATTTTCATAATTATTTTCTTATTCCATAAAATTAAATTACTCATCCATTTCTACCTAAATCTCGGCTTTATAATTGAGCTGGTCGCTTTGAATCCATTTACCGTCAACTCCTCCTTTTTTGGCAAGTTCAATAGTTTGTGCTTGAAGAAACAAGCATAACTTTCGTATATGACGTCCGTTTTCAACCATAATATATGCTTTCGGGGTAGCACATTGAGGCGGATTAAACCAGCGGCTTTGCCATTGCTAACAATGAATTTTGTGGTGTTTGAGTCTATCTACTGTGTTTATTTTTGTTTTTCCAATATTTGTGTTTTGCTCTTTTTATTTAGTCTAATCTTTTATGGAGTTTATAAACCTATTAAGACATCTATTTAAGCATTATTACTATTATATTTAATTATGTTTCAAAGCGTTAGAATTTAAAAGATAAATCGTTCTATGAGTAGCAATTCAAGTTCTTTAACTTATTTTTATGTAGTTATATATCAATTTGTTTTTAATTTAATCAATCTGAGGAATGTGCGTTTTTCTTCATTAATTCAAGTTATAGTTATCGGGTGTAACATGCATTATTTGCTTTGTTAAGTTAATATGTTTATTTTCAAACTTTTTTTTACGATCTCATTTAGTAAGTTATTATATTCAGTTGAATTATACTTATTATGGTTTTGTGTTAAGGATTTTTACTTCATTTACTCCATTTTAGCTTCATTAATTTAAGATTTCATTGTACGACATGACATATATGATCTTCCTATACGCACCCATAAATGATATAAGATTATAACTTTAATTTTTTTTATAATAAAGTTTACTCCTCTTATTAAATGGCTTATATTATTTGGTATTATCTTGCAGTGCAACAGACATGTGAAACAACTAGTATAGAAAAAAATTAACAACTTTAAGTCCCATTTCAAATTTCATTTTGAGAAGATGAGACATGATTATTTTATTTTTTTTACCTTACGGATACCATTTATCCAGCTTGCGAATAATAACTCAAATTTTTTGTTACTTCCGATGAATAAATTTAGGAGGAGATCCTTCGTTCAATCAGCCACTTGGCTCCGACATATTCAAATTTTTCTCACGGAAACATGCTACGAGACGAGGACGACGATATGCATTACTTGACTATAAGGGAATTTATTCCAATTTCAACATTGGGTCAATGAAGATAATAAATATCAAGAGGTATATATGCAAAGCTAAAATCAAATATGTGGTGAATGTAATTGAAATCTTATATTTCATTCGTCTAGTAACACATAAAAATATCATACACATGATGAAATCCCCTAGTGATTTTATGAGTCTCAAGAAGATCAAGAACAAAATTTTTTTATATACATTGTCAATTAGTACAAAGGATGTGTGGCGTTCTACTCTTTTTTTTCCTTGACTAAAGCTTGAAAATTGTATTAATAGTATAATGTACAATTTTTCCCTTTACTTGCAATTTTTTTCGAAAAGGGTTAATCTTTTTCCTAGTAAGGTCTACGGAGTCATATTTTTTGTGTAGCGATAGTCAATATTATACCAGGCATTGACACTTCCTACAATGGGATGTTACCACTTGAAGAAAAATATATTCCAAAGTATTGAAAACATCAGTTAGATCTGGATGGCTAAATTTGATTACCACTACATTGATTGAAGCCAAAGGGGGTAGTGTTACTCTTTTTCTTTCACTCAGGCTTCTTTGTATTGGTTCTCTAACAAGGTAGAACTTAGCACTCTGAAAGTTTTTCATGGGAAGGTTTGGTAACGCCACTTTTTTATAGATTAGTCATTCAAGGGGAATATTACAAATAATAATTATAATTAAATAGTTCTTTCACTCTTGCAAACGTAGTTTATACCCATAAATACGGGACTTTGGTTTTTATAATAAGACACACTAACCGGCAATTTTCTCTCTTGTTTCATGTTTTCTTGTCTTTTTTATCATAAAAGATTATTATATGATAAACTTCACATAGCAAATGACCTCTCTTTAATTTTCACAACAATTTAACATAAGAGCATTTCCAATGCATAGTCAAGGTGAAATGTCTTAGGTGTATACGCGTCAAAGAATATTAACATTACATCCAAAAAATCGTCAAACGCAACAATGTCAACATTGCATATTTGTCAAGTTATTATTATGGATTTTGAAAAAAAGAAAGAGTGAGAAATTTTTTGACTGGATACATTAATGTTTGACATTGGCATAGAGAATGCCATCTCATGACATTGTCAAGTATTTAATGTGCCAAATAGACTTTTTTTTGCCAATTGTTAATTTATTTCATGACTATGACTATGCATTGGAGATGCTCTAAAAGAGACCATTTCTCCTTCTAAATCGAGGCATTCTTCCGTTGGAATTAGGGAAGGTTGGCAATGACTGAAGGCTTTTCCAGCATTCTTCACCATATTGAGAAGAGTATTTTTCTCGATTAACATATGAACGTGAACTTACATTTATTTTTCTGCACTGCACCAAATGGTTTGAATTTTAAATCAGGTCTATTCCAGTATGATTTTTAAAAATTTTGGGTGTGCTATTCTTGCTACAAATATTGCTACAAATTAAATGGAATATATAGTTCGAATTTGTTTGCAAATCTTTGACATGCGTCCCACTAGGGGCGTGCAGGCACATATTATTCATTATTCCCAGTCGAACACGAAATAGTCACAGCAACTCGAAATTTATTTGTCAGTTTCAATTAGAGTTTTTTGGAAGTGCATGAAAAATCATATCCCTAGCATGAGCTATTCAACCACCAAATACATCTTTAATTTGGTATGTTCTCAAAGCTGTCAATTTTAATGCATGTTTATAAATACAAAACAAATTTCAGATGAAATCCACCGTTTGCTCTTCACTCAAAAGTCACCGCTTATGATCTGTCCGGTAAGGATGAAGAAGGGAAATCTTCTGAATGGTGTTCAAATTCTTGTTTCAATCATTCAAGGGTTTCTGATCGGGGTACTAAATCTGCCTTTTTCAATCAAAGTAGTTGGAGAAAGGATGAGAAAGATGGGTCGTAGAGTCTTGCATTTTCGCAAACCAATGAAAAATTCTCCACCGCTTTCATTTTTCTCTGCAGAACCATCAGTACCACATTCTTCTTCTTCTTCTTTGTTGTGGGACTATTCCATCAATGGCGATCTACTTGGGACCGATAGCGGTGTATTTATGAGCCATGATGCTGATATTTTTCCACAAGGAACTAAAAGATCCTACCCATTGAAACAAAGAAGGCCAATGGATAAAAAGAAGAAAGATTATCCACCACCAATTCCTTTATTGGCGCAGTGTGGAATCGGCGTTAACCTTTCAAATGGAAAGCGCTTCTTTCTGTCTCGACACTATCTTGATGATAGGTTGATTCTTCGACTCGAAATCATGGAAAGCTATGAGCATTTTGAAGAGATCAGAGAAAATGATCGCTTAATACTGAATCTTCAACAATTTCAAGTAGACTCGGAGAAAATTATTGGGGAGAATTTTGAGGAACAAGTAGATATCCAAACATCTATTGGCGAAAACTATGGTCCTTTGACAATAAATGACGCTTCAAGAAATGGACCAATTTCAGGTTTAGATGGCAAGCTGAAAAAGAAGAACAAGAAGCAGAACAATATAGTTCCAAATGGTATTAACACAAGTCTGATGCAGCTGAACTTAGATGCTTGAACCCTTTTTTCCCCCTTTATTTTAAGTCTTTTAGTCCATCTTGTTGTAATTATTACTCACTCAATTTAATGCTAAGTTATTGAAAGTGTGTCCTTTTCTTTTTTTCTCCCCATTTTTAAGTAAGTTTTTGGAAATGTGAACTTAGGTATCATCATTTTAATTAAAGCCTAGAAATATTCCCCCCCCCCCTTCAAAAAAAAAAAAAAAACCTAGAAATATGTAAACATTAACACAATACAATAACAAAAAATATGATTTTAAGTACAAGAAGGCTTAACAAAACAGAAATTTAAAAAGAAAAATGACATAATGCAATATATATATATATTACTTTCGTCCCACAAAGATGGTCTAATTTTCCTTTTCCATCCGTCTTAAAATATAGTCTGGTTTTCTTTTATGACTCTACCTAGTGTGCATTGTAATCAATAAAATAATATTATTTAAAGTATTCACTCTGTCTCATAAAAATGGTGACATATCAATTTTCACATAGTTTAAGAAAGCCTCATTATGTGCAATTTATGAACACTTTTCTTAATATGCTCCTTCATTTAATTGTTATTCAACTTTATTAATTTTTATTTATTGATATCAATGTACATTAAATAGGGGCACATAAGAAAATTAAAAAACTAACTAATAAAAGTAGATCATAATTTGAGACAAACAAAAAGGGAAATTGGGACCATTTTCATGGGATGGCGGTAGTAGAATATTAAGTAAATGTAAACTATACATATTATGTAAATGATATTAAAATTTACTTTTCTAATACTATTAATTGCAGTTTTCTTAATATTTGTGAAAATTGAAATTAGACTATTTTTGTGGTACATAAGTAATATATATATATAAAATATTTTCAAAAACCTCTAAGAGTTATTGTAACAAAACCTGCTGCGTGTACAGATGTATGCTACGTGCATTTCATACAAACTATGTGTAGTTTAAATACACGTGGTGTGCATCCACACACGCGATGTGGGTGCTATATATATATATATTAATATTTGATACAAAGGGAAGATAGGGGAGGTGATCAGGGGAAATAGGGGAATGGTAGGCATAGTTCAAACTTGAGGCCGCCTAAAATGTGAGTACCTGACAACTGCAACACTTGTTTGAAATAAAATACAAGAGTATGGTTTTGCTTGAAAATTTGGTAAATTTATATATATTCTAGTTCTAATATAACGTAGTATCTGGGCAAACAAAGTCACGGTCTTAAAACAATTAATATGAATAATTTTTATGGACATCCCTCGCAACATCCCTCCAATAAATTTAAAAATATTTTAGACCCTTCTAATTCAAAACAGCATTACGAGCTCATCGCCCTTCCTTAAATGAAAATACATGAGAGATCTTAGTACATTCCAAGTACCAGATATTAAATGAAAGAATAATGCTATGTAGCACCAGTAACACCAGTCTATGTGGCAATTAATGTGACATTGAATGATAAGTGAAATTAAATAAACGAATAAAGGATTCACTTGATTTAACTTATATTCAATGCCACCTTGATATAGTGCCAAGTACTAGTGGTGCTAAATAACATTGTTTTAAATGAAAATAAAGTGAGTTTATATAATACTAGCCATTGTGGTGAGTTGATATTAAATGCTCCGTCCATTATTCTATTTTTGTTCATTCCAAATAAATAGTCCACTTATCATATTGAACATGTATCTCATTTTCATACGTGCCCTTAATTAAATATTGTTATTCAAGAACCTATGCATTGAAAGTATTTTAAACAATTAATGAATGAGTTAATTACTCAAAATGTCACTGTACTTTCAAAAAGTTATCTCAAATCTCATTGTACTTTAAAACTTACCCGCAATTCCACTGTACTTCCAAAAAGTTATCTCAAATGCCATTGTACTTTAAAACTCACTCGATATGCAACTATACTTGTAGAAGTGTTATCCTGTTTGCTAC
Organism: Nyctanthes arbor-tristis; assembly: GCA_963692815.1. Classification (NCBI taxonomy): domain Eukaryota; kingdom Viridiplantae; phylum Streptophyta; class Magnoliopsida; order Lamiales; family Oleaceae; genus Nyctanthes; species Nyctanthes arbor-tristis. The sequence continues at coordinate 30,777 of CAVNYN010209861.1, forward strand.
CTCCGTTAAAAAATATAACCGACTTGATAACATGACTAACAGAATTTATCACGTGACATCTTGACAGTTATTCTCTTAACCAGGTGTTGAATGAGTGACAAATCAGATAACATTTTCATTAGTTTAGTGGCATATGAGGAAAGTTTTATGAAGTTTTAGCCTCATATGCCACTAAACTCGTGAAAATATTATCTTATTTGCCACTGTGTAAATACCCGGTAAAAAAATAACGGTAAAGATGTCACGTGGTAAATTTCGCTAGCCATGTCATCAAGTCTATTACATTTTTAACGAGAGTGACAAATGAGATAACACTTTCACAAGTTCAGTGATATATCATGTGAGTTTTAAAGTATAATGACATTTGACATAACTTTTTGAAAGTACAGTGGCATTTCAGGTAAGTTTTAAATTATAATTGCATTTGAGATAATTTTTTGAAAATACAGTGGCATTTTAGGTAATTAACTCATTAATGAGACATAAGAGTATATGTAGAAAAATAAAGTAAAATTAAATATTCCAACGATATTACATCTCAATCCTTAATATGTGTGAAAATATCTATCGTTCTGTCCTTGTGGGATGGAAGTAGTAGATACTAGGGGTAGCATAGTTGTGCAATATTTAGTCATATCAACCTATATGTCATATATGTAAATACACTTCTCCATAAACAAAGACGCTACATACAATCACTACCGATCCTTTTGTGCCATATCATTAATCCACTTCACTGAAAGCTAAGGGTCCTAAATAACATGTACAACACCAAAAGATCCATAGTCTTTCTATGGATCCTGTTGGACATCATTTTATGGTGTCTAATGGATGCAATGATAAAACATTATTGGACACATTGGGGGCACCATAGAATGTGCACAAGATCCTCCCCTCCAAATTTCTCTCTCTAGAAGATATTCTCTCTAAAATCGTGTGTGTATATATATATATCTCCCTACCCTCACTTCCTCTCTAGAACAACATACACACACTCGACAATAGATATCCATCAATAACTAATTCATTCAATCCTCAGATTGCGACCTCATTAAAATGTAACATTTATGGTGGTTCACACCATGAGTACATCACTCCCATAAATCATATTAGTGGTTGGTATTAATACCACACTATCTATCTAATAATGATAGTCGACATATGATATTTGATCAACTTCATCTTAGATCTGGTTGTCAAAACTTGAAATCGTCACTAGAACAATATGGCTATTGCAAAGTCAAGGATCAAATGGCACGAAGACTACGTGATATTTCAGTTGGAGAATGCTAAAACAAAAACAAAAGCCGATTACCACAACGACCACATGATAATTTTCATTCTGTCACTATCTGCACTGAATCTGAGAAGAAAAACTGTCGTTAATTGGGATTTCACAACGCGGATTCCTTTGTTTCAAGAGTACTATTTTTGCAAATTTGGGGATTGTTATCTACAACTAAAATTTTCACTATAACAATTTTCAACAAATTGAACTTTCATTATTACACATTCTCCATAAATAATATTGCGTCCTCCTGCAAAGACAATATACTATTTTCATCTGTTTAAAAAAGATTGTCCACTTACTATACTCAACATGTATTTTATTTTTCATTTATATATATGCCTAAATTTATTCGTTATTATTTCACATTGACTACCTATGCATGTCAAGTATCTTTAAACAATAAGCATATCTAACCACTGCAATACTTTTTTAAACTATAATACAGCATAATGTTTTTGCTTGAAATTTTGGTGAATTAATATATATATTCTAATAGTATCTGGGGAAAACAAAGTCATTGTCTCAAAACAATTAATAGATATAACTTTCATGGACATCTCTTGCAACTCCCCCAGAATAATATTAAAAATATTTTATACCCTTATAATTCAAAACAGCATTGTGTGCTCGTTGCCCTATTGAAATGAACTTACGTGAGAGATCTTAGGAGGTTTCAAGCACCAAATATTGCAGTACCAGACATTGATGTGATATAATACCAGCCGTTGTTAGTATGAGTTGATATTAAATAGGGAATAAGGTTAGTCTTGTGCTTCACAAGATAGCATAGTTGTGCGATATTTAGTCATAGCAACCAAATTATCATATATCCAAATACACTTCTCCATAAACAAGCACACTATGCTACCATCACTATTGATCATTGTGTGCCATACCATTAATCCACGTCACTCAAGGCTAATGGTCCTATTTAATTCTCATCCTTTATTTAATTCCTACAAATTGTTCCAAACCCAGCCAACGTGTACGACACCACAAGATCCTTCCTTCCAATTTTTCTCTCCCTAGAATATATTCTCTCTCTAAAATTGTATATGTTGGTACCCGGCATATCACAAGAAGACCCGAGGTGAAGCTGGATTGAACTATGGCCAATCAGAGAAACGTGGCCAATCCAAAGTGGCTTTAAATCGACGTGGCAAGCCTCACTCGACGTAGCTGAGGTCAGACAAAATCAGCTGAACAGACATCCATGCCGATCAAAGGCTAGGTCGACCAGGCGCTTTTTTGTTGGCTCCAGGCGTGCCAGCGCGTCTTAAACACGGTCGAAAGTTGGTAGTTAGTGGTAGTTATTATGACAAATGCTAATTAAACCTAGTACTCTTGTATTGTCTAACTGAGTTTGTGTCTGAACAGACTGTATGAAATTCCCAAAACACCCATAAGCTCGCCTACAAATATCGGCCTTTGGATGCCATTTGAAGAAGAAGGCATTTTGCCTAAGAAATAGAAATTAGAAAGAGAATTCTTGCAATACATTTATTCAATTCTGAGCTCAACTCCGGATCAAAGTATTTCCGCTCACAAGTTCACGTCGGGTCTCATTCCGATAAGGAACCCTAATCAATCCTCACATCACATCAAACACATTTTGCTGACTTGGGTCTACGTCTGAACCTCACGTCAATAATTGGCGCTAGAGGAAGGGCCACATTTTTTTACAACTAAGGTCCATACCAGTATCTCAACACAAGCATTTCAAATCACTTAGACACTAATGAAAGAATGGTGAGGAATCGTGTCGCCGCAAGTAACCTTAATGGAAGTCACCAAGTTCTCCTGAAGGAATAGTAAGCAGTAGGCGAAGGCAACCATCACGGACAGGTCAACCCTGAGCTCGGGGCTCTCCAATCCTTGTAGAGTTTTTGCACCAAAAGCTCGAGAGGTTGAGACAATAATCATCCCCACCTCCGCTGCTAGCAGGACCCTATCTCTTAAAACATGAAGTTGAGTCAACCCAATGGGGATGTTCACTGGTCAGGGCACCAGAAGCACATCGGGCCCATACTCACCTATCCAGATTTCTCCCCTTGCTACATGGAAGAGAACAGTCATGTCAATCCCCTAAGAACGACATGAGGCGCGAAAATAGTGTGTTTGACTTGTTGGGACTAGAAAGATCAGTTAGCAAAGGTGTAGGACCAGTACGAAGGCATCAACTCAGCTAAGCCCATCTCATTATTCACACGGTACTAGTAGCCAAAGGGTTGGGTGAAACCGGTAGGAAGAGGACCTGTTCATTCCTGTTCCTCATGGCGGAGAGGCTGAGGGTGAGATGGATCGTCTCTAGAGGAGAGTAGCCGAGCTAGAAAGTCAACAACTAGGAGTGTATCCATATGAAGAAGTCACGGCTCCTTCATCTCCCTTCGCAGCTTGGATATTAGCCTACCCAAACAGGAAGAAGATCAAGACCCTGAACATGGTCGAGACGAAGCTGCTGCGTGCCGCTTTGCTGCCTTCGAAAGAGTGGTTTTCAGCTCGCGCTCTCCCCTGCCCGAGTCAAAGAGGCCAGCCCTCAATTCCAATCAGAGAGGCGGTTAAAGGCCAGGTCCGGACCACTGAAGTGAAGGAACGTAACTGCGCAAACTACGTAAACCAGAGGAAAGACAACTAGCCAGGCGGAACAAGCAAACGAATTGTGGTGTACGATGGGACCACGGACCCGGTTAAACACATCTATAAGTTTACAGGCTAGATGGAGCTTCATGAAGTTAGCCAAGCCATTATGTGCAGGGCATTCCCAGCCATGCTTGGTGACTAGGCCCATCGCTGGTTCAGAGCACTCCTGATAGGGTCAATTCATTCTTGATTAGACCTGTCATCTAAGTTTTTAGCCAGCTTCATGGGATCGAAAGTTTGAATGAACCCAAAGGAAGCTTTGTTATGAGAAGTTGAAAGATTACTTAGCCTGGTTTAACATATAGGTGATGGATACTGATCACGTGTCAGATGACGCTATCCTACTAGCGGCAACCTTAGGATTATTGCGTAATTCGAGGTTCTGGTGGTCAATTCATGAGGACAGTTCAAATAAGAACCATGATCTTCTAAGCCAGGCTGAATGATACATCGCAGCTGAAAAAGCCAATGCCACTGTACTAAGTGATAAGGCTAGCAAGGATCCGGAAAAGAAGGATAATGAATGTGAGCCTTTTAGCTGCAATGGGAGCTAGAACAGAAGGGTGGAAAATTAGGGAGCCGGTTGTTTTCGGCCATAGCAACCAAAGCCAGAGTCCCTGGCTATAATCCCTCTGCTGAACATGATACTTGAGCTGATTCTCATGATGTCCCAGGACAAACATCTGTTTCCAAGACCCAGGCCAGTTCGGAAGGATCTGTACCAGCTCAATCCTAGCAAGTATTGCAAATACCATCGATCGATAGGACATGAGACGGATGGTTGCTGTGATTTGCAGCGTGAAATCTAGCACTTGATTGATAGGGGTCACAAGCAAGAATACGTGGCAGGACAAAGGTACCAAGTGTATAAGGGATCGCCTTCTCTGGCAATGCAACACTCTTACAACTGGATGTTCATAGTTGCCCACATCAGGCATTCATGTACTGATTGGTGAGAATTAGACCATTGACGGTTCATGGAACCAGAGGCGGCGATTGGTCAGAGAAGTGTGTACTTGCTATTAGTTGGCCATTTTTGGCATGACACTTGAACAGATCACAAAGGATTCTTTTGGCTTTATAGAAGCTGACATGGAAGCTGCAATTCACCCTCATGATGACACACTTGTCATTACTATACCCTTGTTAGGGGTCTGAATCCATCAAACGTTGGTCGGTAATGAAAGTGCAATGATTGTTTTGTTTTTGCAAACATATGAGCAGATGGGACTCGATAAGCTTCATCTCTAACTGTACCGGGGAATGATCCAGGGCTTCACAAGGCAATCCGTAACCCCTTGGGGTCAAGTAACCTTGATGGTTGAACTAGGCAATGAGCCTAGAGTGCGTTGGACTCTGGCAGATTCCATGGTTATTGAAGTGAATTCAAACTACAATGTCACCTTCGGACACCCTATTGTGTCAGAGTTTAAGGCGGCTACTTTTATCTAGCATCACATGATGAAGTTCACGACAACTCATGGAGTGGGGGTAGTTCAGAACAACCAGCAGATGGCTAGAGAATGTAACCTAGATATACTTCCCAAGCACGTTACCACTCTCAAGCGCAAGCAGAAAGTGGATGAGACAGATGACCTTTATGGCTACTAGGTCGCCAACTTCAACGGAGGTCAAAGGTCAACTAAGGTCAATAGTCGCAAGGTTTTAGAAACGGGCTCCCGAGAGCCCCGCCTAACTTAACAACCTAGTGATCAGACGACCAAAAGACATGTAAATTTGTTTTAGCGAGCTAAGGGACAAATCTCCCTCCTACGCGTTGCTGAGGTTTAGAACGTCTAGCTCTACACCCACGAGCTCATAGCTTCCCAGTCTACTTCCGCGACCTAGTAGATTTGTCACCTAAATAACATCATGGGAACCCACGTGGGAAATCCTATCATTTATCACTGATTGGACTTCAATATTAAATGCGAAGCAGTGGTTGCCCATCTCATGCATAGCTTAGGCAGCTATTAGTCAAAAGTGAAGGGTTAACCTCAGCTGATTTGACCTATATGTCATTCTTGTGAGTCTAGCATTAAATACATGAAATCATTGTTCCCAGGCAAATGGCAAGTTTACACTATAAATAGAGTGAATGAAACCGAAAAATGGGAGACCCAAATAAAATCTTATTCTTCTTATCCTTGGCACATTTACTTTCTTCCGTTTATTGAAAACATTCTATGTCTTTTACACATTAACTACACAAGCCGATTCGAACACAAATTTTCTGCGAACACAAATCTTGGTTGTTGAGTGGAAAACTAAATTTGATCTCAACAAATTGGCGATGTATGTGGAAAACTCTACTAAAAGCTGTGTAAGAAACTTCTGTTGAAATGAAATGAGTGGAAAATGTTCAGGTATCCAAAGAACAAGAAACAGTGATGCTAGATCGCCTCCTGGGTTTTGAAAGAACTGAGGCACAGCCAGTGCCGGTCCCTTACGGCCGCCGGTAGCCACAGAAACTGAGGCCCTCAAGCGACAAGTGAAAGCCCTCGCCGAAGAACTATGGCTTTTGCAATAATGCAACCCAATGTGCCAATAATAAACAGCAGGTTCCTCCCTTGACAACTCCTTTTGATGTGCAGAAAATGTGAAAAAATCCTCAACAACAATGAATCATCCGAGAGAACCTGTTAAAAGAAGATTGAGCTCTATCCCATAGCAAAACTCCGGTCAGCCAGCTTCTCACAGCAAGACCACACCAGATCCCTCAAGAAACATGACATGAGGTATTGTGTTCACAAGAATAGGGCCCAGTCCGCAGTGGGGACCTAGATGACCCAGGTCGCCTAAACCCCTGCAACTTGGTAGACACAGGCAGAGGAGGAGAAGTCCAATGCCAACTCACTGTTATAGTCATGTATCGAGTTAAGCTCCAAGGACCTCCCGGAGCTAGTAACCAGTCCTTCAGCTGATCTACGAGCTGGACGAACTGAGGAAGTGACTAAACGACATTAAGAAAAAACAACTAAGAGCAAAGGGAGCTGATGACCTATGGGAAAGGCTGTCACCTTTTGATCTCATAATTCGAGAGGCCATTATGTTGTCCAAAATGAAACTCTCAGAGATAGGAACTTATGCGGTGATTCGGACCCATTTGCTCACCTCCACCGGTACGTATCTTGGTGGAGCTCCAGAATGCCATTGGGGCTATCATGTACAAGGCCTTCGTACTCACCTTAGAAGGGAATGCACAAACCTGGTATGGCAACTTGGCCCAAGGATCCATACACAGTTGGGAGCAGATTTCTTCTGAGTTTGCATCCTAATTCTTGGGGTCAAAGGACAGGACAACCCCCAAGGAGATGTTAGAAACTGTCAAACAGGGAAAGATTGAACCATTCAAAAGCTACCTAGACTGCTTCAACAGGCAGGTCAAGACCATAGAAAAGGTGGCAGATGAATCGCTTTTGATAACCGTCAAGTCGGGCCTTTATAAGAACACCCGTTTTGAGTGGGCCACGTACGAGTACACTCCAAGCACTTATAGGGAACTTATGAGGAGAGCTGAAAAATACATAAGCATAGAGAAGGCCATCGAAGAGAGTGCGAGGTCTAAAAAGCCCCTGAAGGAAGACAAAAAAGATCAAAAGTTGAAAAAGGACTTAGGACGAAGTGAAAAACCGCCCAGCTCGACTAAACCCTTTATAAAACTCAACACTTCCGCTGAACACATCTTCAATGTCCTGCAAAATGACCCAATCTAGCCTAAAGCAAGGCCTATAAAGAAATTATATATTGAAGGAGGCCGTTGTTGTTTCAATTTTAAATACTCGCAAGCGCACGAATTGATTGAAATATAGAAATGTAAGTTACGAGGTGAATCCCACGAGGATTGCTATAAATATGGAACAACTCAATGAATTTGAATTGGATTTAACTCTAACCTCGCTCCAAATGATTTTCGAGATTCGATATGTAAAATATAAACTAGAAAAATAAGAACATTTATGAAACAATCCAAAGGATAAACATTACCAAGGTTGCAGATTCCACCAATGTATAGTAAATAATTCATATCTAGTATTGATTCCAATATTTGAGTAATAATAAGAAATCAATCTTTTATCACCACAAGTAATTTATCGTTAAACTCAAAATATAACTAATCTAATGTAGATCCCCTTTCACTTCAAGTATGTAATTCTCTAAGCACTACATGTAAACAACTTAATGAATCACAAGTAGTCAAGTAAAATCACTTGTTGAACTTTCAAAACCAAGCATGGATAAATTTTCTAACAATCAATAATACTTGATATTAGAGATGAAAGCATAATTTATCATTAATGAAACCGGAATCATGGACGCTTAGAGTACATAATATTTGGAATCAATAACAAAATAGAGAGTTATATAACTAACATGGTTTCATCATTCACCAAGGTAACAATAAAAATTAAAGATACGTGAGATAGGAATCAAAAAAAAAAAACCGAATAGGAGAAGTTATCTTTCACATCTAGCATTTGCTAGTCCCAAAGTCGGCCTTTCAGCCTCCTCCTCCTCCTATGTATTTTTCTCTCCCAAAAACTTCCTCCTTTGAATGACCACAAGAATGCTCTTTATATAGAGAAATCAGACAACTTTCTTCTTGCAACTTTCCTCATGCCACGCCGATCTCCAGCAAATCTGATGCAAGTTGTAGCCGTAATTTGTTGATTATATTCATCGAATTTGGACTTTTCACCAAAATAAAAATTATGTATAAATACGTTGGCGATGTGCTGGAGAAAAGTTCAGGCCAATTGGATTTTTGTAGGCCGAAATATGTCCAAAATAGTCAGCACTCCCCACTTGTCCAGCAGCCATAAGGTGAATGCATCAACTTTCAAATTTTAGGCGATTTTTGAGGCTCTTTGGTCGAGATTCAGAATCAAATGATAAAATATGATATTTAGATCTTCAACTTGGATTTCTAATGGAGTAATAATCACATGATTTGGATAACTACAGCTCGACATATCCCTGAAAAGCCAACAGCTGTACAGACAGAAAGTTTGACTGTCAAACTGTTCTGGTTCTCTCCTCTTGGCCGTCTTTTGGTCGACTTAAGTTTTGAATCTGGGAAAGTGATAAAACTGAAGATTATAGATAGATCGCTTAGCTGTATTCTCCAACTTGAATCATACCAATCCAATATTTATAACTCCAGATATGATCAAAATAGTGAGGCTGCCCATTAGTCAACATCTTATCTTGATAAGAACATAGATTGGACTTGATGATGACTTTTGACTACTTTGTGAACCGAATTTGAATCTGGTCATATGGGATGATTTCGTATATATTTAAGTTATATTTCCAATCCCACTCTAATCATCTTCGTTGGACCTCTAGAACTCAATTTATCACGATTTCTTTGACATTTGCCCACAGTCGACGCAATTGTTGAACATCTGGACTTGTCTTGATCGACTTGCGCCATGAACTTTCGACACTTGCAACAGAAAAATGCATCAATAATTACCATTTTTCATGTACAATACTTGCCAATATGCATATGAATACACACTTCAATTAATTGCATTTTAGACTATGTATTCATACAAAATAAACTTGTAGCATGAAAATCGATTTACCTTAACAAAATGGATGGATTACTGTCAAATGAACGTATAGTGCCTTATAAATGATATATCAAAGATGCAAATTTTGACACTAATCCGCCGTTCAGTCCAAATACTATAAGTACCATAAGAGCGTGGGTCACAGCACAGACAAATATAGGCATGTTAAGCAGGAGATCAAGAAGCTAATCGAACGGGAGTACCTGAGCGAATACATCGCAAATCACCAAGGGCAGGATCGACAAGCTCGTCACCATGTGGACCTTAACACCTAAGTCCCATAGAACTGACCTCTAGCCAAAATCCACGTACCCATTAGCAGAAATCACAGCATGGAGGGTTCTAAGAGACAAAGGCGCGGTCTCGTGAGAAAAGCCTAGAATTGCTACCACTTGTTGACAATACAAGCCCCCTGCACTCTCGAACAAGCTTGTTTTCCTTCTGTAATGAGAATGCCTAAAGCTTGTTAAACCCTCACACTGATGCTTTGTTCATCACCATGTTAGTTTCAGGTGTTAATATCCACAAAACCTTGGTAGACAATGCAGTACCGTGAACACTATCTACTGGCGAACTTTCCAGCAGATGAAAATAGACCAAAAGAACTTGAGGCCTTATGAGACCAGACTCCAGGGTTTTACTGGGGATTATGTGGAGGCAAAGGCTTAGATCGCTCTCCTCGTGGAATTTGGTGATGAATCATGCAAAAGAAGGATAATGGCTGATTACATCATTCTCGTGCCTTCAAACCGCAGTGCTATTCTGGGGCATCCAATCCTATACGAGCTCAGGGCTGCAACTTCAATCTACCACTACATTATGAACTTCCCTGCCTGCTATGGGGCGGCCATTTTGCGAAGTGACCAACGGACAGCATGAGAGTGCAATCTGGATTATGTTGAGAATACAACTGCCCCGCTAGAAGTACACATTTAATCCCAAAAGGAAAGGAATAAAGTTGACAATCCACCGGAGCTCATGTTGCTGGATCAGTAAGATTGACCCTTGCTCTCCTAAGAAAGACTTGGACAATAAGAGTCACAGAAAACTGACCTCCTAAATCAGCGATCTCACCTACATGCAATCCTAAACAACAATGACAAGGACCAATTGAATGAAAAGACCGGGCAAAATCCTTACCTGGTCCTCAAAAGGAAAGCGTTCCCCCCAACAGGGTAGTCAAAAGCACAAGGATGACTGAGAAATACGCAGGAGACACAGAGTTGACACACCCATTAGAGGCAAAACACCTTAGAAAGGAAAAACGACAGATGTCGGGTACCAACTCTAAAATTTGTACTGTTTCTAACTTTTTGTAAACTGCCAAGTCATCCACATGCCTGCGTGACCTCGAGAGACTTCGGAGGCACACTTTTGTCAATTAACAGCTGATGTCTCGAAATGAAAAATTTTTATTTTCGCTATGGGATGCCGTTCTTGGAACAAACACAAGGCAAATCCGCAATAGACGAGTAAAAAGTTCCGCGATCAAGGTTAGAATGAGCTTCTAACCAGCAACCTAACACTCACGTAAAAATGTTTCGCAGACAAGGTTAGAATGAGCTTCTAACCAGCAACCTAACACTTGAGTAAAAGTTTCGTGATCAAGGTTAAAGCGAGCTTCTAACCAGTAACCTAACACTCGATTAAAAGGTTTCACAAAAAAGGTTAGAACGAGCTTCTAACCAGCAACCTAATGCGTAGGTAAAAAGGTTTCGTGATCAAGGTTTGAACGAGCTTCCAACCCGCAACCTAAAACTCGAGTAAAAGGTTTCACGACTAAGGTTAAAATGAGCTTCTTACCAGCAGTCTAACACTCATCAAAAAAAATTCACCTACCTATTCCGATCTCCACAACTAAAACAAGCTTTTGGCTCACAACCCTGTACCCAAGAGAAAGCCTACACGACCAAAAGTTTGGACTAACTATTTATTGCACAACTTAACATTTGGGTGCAGCCTGCATACAAGTTCAGGCAAGAGCAAACCAAAAATTGCTGGACAGACGGGCTCGCACTAAGATGTATCCTCAATTCGTTATGCCAATGTGTACAAGACCTAACACTAGAACGAGCTTCTTGTTGAGGCGTTCTAATACTTGGCCTAGAATTTATACGGGGTTTTGTACCAGCGAGTAAAAACAAAGATGAGCTTTTCAATAAATGGGAACGACCAATGGTAAGATTATTTAAACAAAACGAGCCAACGGTTGAAAAAAATTCTTTACTTAACTTAAGAGTACAGATAGCAAAAGGGTTGAGTTACAAAAAACTTTATGGCTCTCAGAGGCTAGAGCCACATTTCTTCCAACCGAATCAACGGCATCAGCTTCCGTAGTAGAAGTACAACCTCCATAGGGGCTTCTGAATAAGAGATGATCTCGACCTCATCTTTCTCGTCAGAGCTCACATAGCTGAAATCTTCCTTCAGCCCGGCAACTTGCTCTTTGAAGAAGGCTAAGTCATACTCAGGGAGCTTCCTCATAATCTCTCTGAGGATCTCCTTAGCCGTATCATAAAAGAGGCCGGCATTAGCACTCTTATACTCCTCAGAGGCCTTATGCTTCTCTATCACCTCGGCGTAACTGACGAGTCCATTGGCAGTAGCCCTATCCTCAACCTCTTTTAGGGCAAACCTATACTTCGACCTCTCCACCACTAGCTGAGTCCCCAGGTCTTCATATTTCTTCTCCTTGGCCTCTAGCTCGGCCCGTAGATCAACTAATTCTCCCTTAGAAACATGAAGTTCTTGTTCTTTCTCCCTAAGATCCAATTCCATCTCATCTTTGACCCTAATGGCCTTTGTCGCCTGGACAAAAAGCTTCTTTTTCTCTCTAGGGAAGTGCTCCACATGGACCACAGCATGTTCATCTAATATGGCCGACCGAGCTCGCATTACCGTGCTTGCCTGCAAGAGCTCCCTCATTGAAGAGTTGACAGCAAAGCCTTTCCACTTCTTGGACTAGCCCGACGCCACACTATTCATGGTGTGTGTGACGGCGTCAGGCATCCCCAGGGCGTTATTGAACTTGAGCAGTGCTTTCAGTTTCTTGCCACGAATTTTTTCCAGATCGATCAGAAGAGTTGGATCCACTAGGAGAAAAAGATCCTCACACAGCAGGTCTAGTGGCCCCCGACTAGGTCATTCCTCGCTCGCCAAAAGAGGCGGGGGAGCTGTCAGAGTGGAGTCTACCAGAGGCTTCCAAATGGTCAACTGCCATTTTTCAGGGCGTTCTGAGGCGGCCATATCATCAATAATCATGGGCTGTTTTCTAGCAGCCCTCTCTTGTTCAGCTTTTTCTTTTCCTCCTTCCTCTTTAAAGCTTCAACGAGTTGTGCGGTAGTCCTCATCCGTCGAGGTGATTGGGAACAGCTCTCCTCTTCACCCACGCAGTTTTCTTTCTCTTAGTTTCGCGAACGGCCTGCCTTTGGCCCTTCGAGAGATTTTTTTCCCTGAAAAGAAAGCCAAGTGTCAGGTCATAGAAGTCTCAAGAGAAAACTAGTTGTCAAGCAAGCTATAAAAGGATGATGAAGGGAGCAATCACTTATAGTTGTCGGGTTCCCTAGAAATATGCTTGGTCCTGGGAACAAACAGAACGGAGCTGACCAAAAAATGCTGTTCCATCAATTCTGCAATGTGGCGATGATGTTCAGGAATTTGAGCTACGATCTCTGCTTGATTCTTAAACAGTAAGGACAGCGGCATACCTCGTTCAACACCTAATAAGAAAGGAAAACGAAGTTAAATGTTAGTTCATTCGGCCGCGGGGATAAATTTAATGAAAGCACTCTTATTGGGTTACATGTAGCTTGTGGGGACGTTTACGTCCTCCTCGCCTGGACTCTGTTGGCTCTTTTACTCACACCCCACCCAGAATCAACTCTCTTTCTAGTCAGGCCTGGATTCAAACTGAACATCTAAACACTGGCTCCAACACCAGTCCTACCACATCCTCATCTGTGAATCTCCCTACATCCACCGTAACTTCTTTTTCTATGCTTTTCCCTGAAGGAAAACTCTCTCCATCCTCTATTTTACAACGTCCTCAAAGATTCTGAATGCTAATCAGAGATTCCAACTGGAAAAATTCCCAAGAAATAGAAAGAAGAATAGTTGCCTTTATACTTGGGGTATCGTGAAGCCTTTGAAAACTATGTTGAAAATTTTGGGCAGAAAAAAGGAAAGCTTTGGAAGGCTGGCAGCCAAAATCTCTTCGAAAGTTTGCGGAATACACAGAGACGAAGGGAAAAGAAATCTAGAAGGAAAGGGTATAAATAGGCTAGTGAGAAGTGGAAGTGTGAGAAGATAAATGGACGACTGCCGCGTGTGTGACGTTGGAAAACGAAGCGGCATTAGTCAGACTAATGATCACTGCCTTTAAATCCATAAAACACACGATTCCATCAGATGATTGACACGTGCCAGAGTGTGCCACATCAATTGTTTCAAAATTCAAACGGCCTAACTTCGGGTGGTAAATAAATCTCAGATGACCGCTATCCCTAACATCCAGGAACAGCGGCCTTCAGGGAGCATTTTGTGGACACTAGGTTGCCAACATTAACGGAGGTCAAAGGTCAAGTATGGTCAATAGTCGTAAGGTTTTGGAAACAGGCTCCCGAGAGCCCCAGCCAACTTAACAACCTGGCGACTAGACGACCAAAGGACGTATAAATCCGTTCCAGCGACCTAAGAGATGAATCTCCCTCCTGCGCATCGCCAGGGTTCAAGGCGCCTAGCTTCACAATCTACCTCTGCGGCCTAGTCGATTTGTCATCTAAATAACATCATGGGAACCCACATGTGAAATCCTATCATTTATGACTGATTGGACTTCACCATTAAATGTGAAACAGTGGTCGCCCATCCCATGCATGGCTTAGGTAGCCGTTAGTCAAAAATGAAGGGTGACCTTAGCTGATTTGACCCATATGCCTTTCTTGTAGGTCCATCATTAAATACATGCAATCATTGTTCCCAGGAAAATGACAAGTTTACACTATAAATAGAGTGAATGAAGCCGAAAAAGGGAAGACCCAAATAAAATCTCTTTCTTCTTGTCTTTAGCACATTTACTCTTTTCCATTTATTGCAAAAATTCCTTACCTTTTACAAATTAACTACACAAGCTCCCGCGAATACAAATCTAGTTTGTTGAGTCAAAGGCTAAATTTGATATCAACAACCCTCTTGACCCAAGTAAGGCCATAGAGAAGTTAGAGCAGATCCAGCAGAGGCCTTGGTCCAAGTATCTAAGGATGACCATAGACCAGCAGTTCAGTTGCAGAACTGAAAGAACCGGTGAGATCAGAACTTATCTCTTTTCTAAAGAGGAACCTAGATGTGTTTGCATGGTCTTATGAAGATATGTAAGGGATCCTATTTAAGCAGGCATGCCATGAGCTGAACCTAAATCCCTATGTAAAGCTCAAACGGCAAAAGATGCGACCTTTAATTGGTGAACTCTATGAGGCTCTAGCAGCAGAAATCATTAAGCTTATGAGGCACCTCTGCACTGACTTTATGGATCTCAACAAACGTTGCCCAAAGGATAGCTTTCCTTTCCCCAGGATTGGCTAGATGGTCGATGTGACGGCAGTGCATGAGCTTCTATGTTTCATGGACACTTATTTAGGTACAACTAGATCCGATGGACGATCCAGATCAGGAATACTCTTTATTTTTCATTGACAACAACCTGTATTTTTTATCGAGTGATGCCATTTGGATTAAAAAATGCAAGAGCCATGTATGGGAGGTTGGTGAACAAGATGCTTGCAAATCATATTGGGAAATCAATGGAAAACATCAATGATATGCTAGTGAAGAGCACTCAAGTAGTAGATCACATCTCCAATCTCCAGCAAATTTTAGACGTCCTTCGAACGTACGAAATAAACTAGCGGTGCGTTGAAGGTAACCCCAACAATGTCGAAGCACTACTTGACATGCTTCCTATAACCCGTATCAAGGACATTAAGAGTTTGATTGGGCATATTGTGGCACTTGGCCGCTTTATTG